>SSNQ01034634.1:502065-512465 GCA_006942095.1 Nothobranchius kuhntae
AAAAAAAAAAAAAAAAAAAAACATCAATAA
Source organism: Nothobranchius kuhntae (assembly GCA_006942095.1). Lineage (NCBI taxonomy): Eukaryota > Metazoa > Chordata > Actinopteri > Cyprinodontiformes > Nothobranchiidae > Nothobranchius > Nothobranchius kuhntae. The sequence continues at coordinate 502,096 of SSNQ01034634.1, forward strand.
AACTTGGGATGTTGTAGGCGTGGCGGCCCGCCACGGCTACGTCTATGTAAGCGAAACCCTGTTTGCGTTAAGCTATGAAGTCGATTCTTATCAAAAAGCATCAGACGCAATCACACTGTGTTCTACCTCACCCTTCGGAGACCCTCTTCACGGATCCGGAGGTCATCAAGGTCACATGACCTCTGAGCACCCAGGTCCGGTAGATTGACCACAGCACCGACTTCTCCAGTCCAGAGATGTCGCCAGGCACACAGGTTGCATGGAACCGTTTGCATCTAGACTCTTAAGGAGTCGGAACAAAATCAGCTTGTTCTGCAGGAACCGTTTTCTGTGTCAGCTTTGCAACAACGTTGACGGCGTGTCAAGGCTGCGTCTTAAAGAGACTTCACCATGGACGGCCGTTTCCGTAGCTTCCTCTAGAACTCTGTAGGCTGAGTGATGAGAGCTGGAAGGCGACTCCAACTGGAACTGGAACGAACTGCAACTGCTGAATCACCAGAGTGATTCTGTTTTAATGTTCTCATGTTATGATTGGTGTGGCCAACCAGAGGTTGACATGTTGAGGAAAATTACCAAGACAACCTCAGAAAACACGCCTTCTTTGATACCGGATGCTCTGATCTGGGGTAAAGTAATGTCTATGTCACGCGTTTGACTTAACTTTACCTTGTCCTTGTGTGCGTGTAAATGGTGACGGCCTTGTCAGATCAACAATACTGATCCATTTATAAATCAGTGTAATCATAACATAACATTCATTTCAAACTTCAGTCATTCAAACACAGATTAATGAAAGCATTTCATTTATATTATGATTATCATAAGTGACAATAAACAAACATTTATTTAATGATTATTTAACTTATAAGTTAAAAAATTTCATATTTAATTTAAGAATTAATTCTTTGATTAAGCAACTGATCCGAGCTGCGAGTGTTCACTTATTCAGAGGCAGGTAGGGTCCTGTCAGACGATAAGGGAAGCTTGAGGCCTTGAGGAGGGAACATCATTGTTGACAATTCGTTATCGTGTGTTCAGAGCTGCAGAGAGGCTCTGAGCTCAGCTGATGGGATGAAGGCAGGCCAGTTTAAAGGGAACACATGCCGTCTCGTGTCACTGTACTTAAAAACTGACCATTACTGGACATTACTATTCCATTAATTACATTACTATTACTGGACATGGGCTGCATGGTGGCGCAGTGGTTAGCACTGTTGCCTCGCAGCACGAAGGTTGCAGGTTCGAAACTCGGCTGCGGCCTTTCTGCATGGAGTTGCGTGTTCTCCCCATGCCTGCGTGGGTTTCCTCCGGGTACTCCGGTTTCCCCCACAGATCACAACATGCCCTATAGGTTATAAACTGTAAGTCACTTTGGATAAAAGCGTCTGCTAAATAAATAAACATAACCAATTTGCTATTGTAGCTTTGATTGAACAAAAAAAAAAAAAGAAATTAAGAATGTCATGGTCTGTGTCTGCATCTTCCTCATGTGTCTCCTGGTGTTCCCCATTTGCCCTCCTCAGACGTCCCTCTCCCAGGTCCTGTGCTCTCTTGGCCCCCTCTTAGCCACACCCCTGTAGTTTCTTTCTGTGGTGTTTTCCTTTAGTGTCAGCTTCCCCTTAGAATATTAGTCATGGTTCATGCCTTCTGGCCTTTTGTTTTTCTCTTAGGTCAATTTCCTATCTTACAGCCTTTCAGTATTTAGTGTGTTTTTTCCCACCAGTGTTTTCTTCCTCCTCCCTGAGTTAGTAATTGTGTTCACCTGGTCCCTCTCCCCACACACCTGCAATCATGTCCCTCTCATCTTCCCGGTCTATATAAGCCCTGTCTTGTCTCTGTTTGTATTGTTGTCAGCGTGTGTTCGTGCTCTGTCTGAGCTTCTTGTTTCTAGGTTTGTGGTGCTCTAAGAGAGCTTTGGGTGTCCTGTGCTCCAGGACTTTTGGACTTTTGGCTCGCTGCCTTCCATTAATTTTTGTTCCTTCATCCTGTAAATAAAAGGATTTTTACTTTGAATCAACTTCTGCCTCCTGTCGCCAGGGTAATCTGCGTTTTGGGTCCTAAACATCTCCTCCACGTGACAGAGAAATTCAAACCATAGATGTTTTAGTAAAACATTAAACATGATCACCTAACATTAACATTAGCTAAATATGATTTCTTCGTCTCTCGTCTCGTCTTCCTCCGCTTATCCGGGTCCGGGTCGCGGGGGCAGCATCCCAACTAGGGAGCTCCAGGCCGTCCTCTCCCCGGCCTTGTCCACCAGCTCCTCCGGCAGGACCCCAAGGCGTTCCCGGACCAGATTGGAGATGTAACTTCTCCAACGTGTCCTGGGTCGACCCGGGGGCCTTCTGCCGGCAGGACATGCCCGAAACACCTCCCCGGGGAGGCGTCCAGGAGGCATCCTGACCAGATGCCCAAACCACCTCAACTGGCTCCTTTCGATCCGGAGGAGCAGCGGTTCTACTCCGAGTCCCTCCCGAATGTCCGAGCTCCTCACCCTATCTCTAAGGCTGAGCCCGGCCACCCTACGGAGGAAACTCATTTCGGCCGCTTGTATCCGCGATCTCGTTCTTTCGGTCATTACCCAAAGCTCATGACCATAGGTGAGGATTGGGACGTAGATCGACCGGTAAATCGAGAGCCTGGCTTTCTGGCTCAGCTCCCTCTTCCCCACGACAGATCGGCTCAGCGTCCGCATCACTGCAGACGCCGAGCCAATCCGCCTGTCGATCTCCCGATCCCTCCTACCCTCACTCGTGAACAAGACCCCGAGATACTTAAACTCCTCCACTTGAGGTAGGACCTCTCCCCCGACCCGGAGGTGGCAAGCCACCCTTTTCCGGTTTCCAGGTCTCGGGTTCCAGAGCCAATGCAATGTGTCGAGGTGAGTCCGACTATATCTAGCCGGTACCGCTCAACCTCTGCCACAAGCTCCGGCTCCTTCCCCGCCAGCGAGGTGACGTTCCATGTCCCAAAAACTAGTTTCCTTGTCCGGGGATTGGACCGCCAAGGCTCCCGCCTTGGTCTGCCACCCGATTCACATTGCACCGGACCCTTCATGTTCCTCCTGCGGGTGGTGGGTCCACAGTTGGACGAGCCCATGTATCCGGTTCGGGCTGGGCCCGGCCGGGCCCCATGGGCGAAAGCCCGGCCACCAGGCGCTCGCTCACGGGCCCCAACCCCAGGCCTGGCTCCAGGGTGGGACCCCGGTAACCCTCCGGGCCGGGTACTCCGACTCTTCGTTTTCACCGCCATGAAAGATCCTTCGAACCGTTCTTTGTCTCACCCTTCACCTAAGACCAATTTGTCATGGGAGACCCTACCAGGGGCACTAAGTGCCCCAGACAACATAGCTCCTAGGATCATTAGGGCACTCAAACTCCTCCACCACGATAAGGTGACGGTTCAAGGAGGAGTATATGATTTCTTTTCCTATCTAATTACAACCCATGTGACCCAAAATAAAATGCTGCCACACAATCCTCCTGAACGTGTTAATAAACCTGTCTGCAGTGTCTGATTCATTTAAGATTGATTTGATTGGAATTATATGATTAATTTCCAGCTTTAGAGCAGAAACAGAAGCAGGAGTTTAGCTCTGTTTCTTTGTGAGAGCCCTTTTTGCAAACCAAGGCCAAACGCAGCTCTCCCAGAGTGTTGGGGTTGTCATTCCGGACTGCTTTGTGTGTGCAGGACCTTGCTTATCATGCTCCCACTGACAATTAAACATGTTTTATTCAATTAAGCCCTGAGCAGCCTACTTGTTCTGGGCTGGTTATGAGCTGTCATTAGCACAGTCAGAGGTAGATGAAGCACAGCTGAACAGCATGACCTCGGCTGAATAACTCCTGTCCTAATGATCGCTGTTTCCTCTTAGTTAAACCACTGATGATGGAGCAGCTCTGATGGTTATGATTAATCCCAGCAGGAGTGCAGGAACAATAAGTGTAATCTTAAAGTCTTTATATCTATTATTAGAAGTGAGTAAATCTTGTTTCTGATTGATGATGAAAAATAAAACACATTTATTCAGTAGGAGGTTGTTTTTTCTCTCAATAGTCCAAAACAGAATCCTATTAATTTGGACTAATGTGTTCCAAAGCAAGGATTCTACCTCGTGTCACATTTCTTCTTGTACCTTTGGCACATCTGTAGGAAAAAGGTGGGAGGCTGTTTGCTTAGAAGTGAATCATTGCTATCATGATTTCTGGGCAGCAGGTTGTCCAGTAAGCGGAAGGTTGTAGGTTCAATCCTGGCTCTTGCCAGAGAAGGCTGCTGTTGTGTCCGTGGACAAGACCCCGTTGCCTGCTGGTGGCGGTTGGAGGGATCGGTGGTGCCGCTCCAGGGCAGCTTTGACTACATTCAGTGTTCTGAGCTCTTCTGAGCCAGGTGTGTTCCGGTCCCAAGTCTGGCTCCTGATTGGTTACAGACTGACAGCTTGGTCCTTCTGAATGCTCTAAGGTGCTCTTTGACCTTCAGCATGTGAAGGAGCGGAATGGTGTTCCTCTGGAACAGATGGCCAGCATGAGGAGGTAGAGCCAAGCTGACGACCAGATTGAGGAGGAGGACCTAAACTTTTGTGATGGCGTGCAGATCCTTCACCTTCTCCTGAGGCTCCTGACATTGTTTAATAGTTGTTTCTTCCTGAATACTGTTGGGAAGTCTAAACATCTAATCCAGTGCTTCCCAACCCTGGTCCTCAAGGCACACTGTCCTGCATGTTTTCCATGTTGCCCTTTTAAACACCTGCAGCCACACACCTGATTTAAATGAATGAGTGATTAACAGGCATCTGCAGCGCTTGTTGTCATCTTGAGGAGGCAATGTAAATCAGGTCTGCTGAAGTGGTGCAATGAAATAATCTGCATCTATTTAATGAGCCATGAGATTCCATAGTAAATATGAAATCAACCTTACGGATCTGTGGGTACTTTTAACCAGAAGATTGGACCTTTTTAATGCAGGGATTAGATGAGAACGTCATATTCACTCAGAGACAACAGAAGAGAGAGAGAGAGAGTCAAGTTTTAAAAGTTTAAAGATTTATTACTAACAAATTAAACTAGACTGACTTTAACACTAAATGTATGGTGTAACTAAGAGGATGAGACGGAGAATGGTGTAGTGTGGAATGTTGTTCAGAACCAGCAAATCCGAAGAAGCGATTAGTTCTGGTGGGAAGTCAAGGTGATGTCTTCGCGCTAAGCTTTGGTTAGGAGATTCATAAACACATTCGACACCATGTTGTCGCTCCACACATACCCTTAGAATGAGACCTCCGTACAGATCCAGAACGCCAGGTCCTCGAACCCCTCTTTGGGTACCGGAGCAGATGAAACGGCGTCAGCAGTACGACAGACTAGTCTTTGGATTGTCTCCAGGTAAAAAGCAACAGTTGGTTGACAGCGTCAGATGGACCCAGAAGGTCAGTGAGTTCAGCTTTTATTCTGAAAGGAACCGTTGCAGCAGGTGGAACAGCAACAGATTTTATCCAGCTTGTCGTTGGTTCTTTCGGCTGAAGAGGAAAGTTATGGATTGGCCACTCCGACAACTTCTCTAGAACGCTTTGAACTGGCGTTAAAGATGACGTGGGCATAGTTTTATACTTCGGATGTTTTGGTTTATGGCCGAATGAAAAGATGACAGATTTACCAAACACCACCAAAACCACGCCTCCGTCAGATCTGGCAGATTCTGATTGGATCAGTAAAAGTAATGTGTCATGTCTTAACGCTACGTAGATCAGTCCTAGTGGAAACATTTAAAGTCATATTACTTATTATATTCTATAGGATTATAATAAAGTCATTAATATTTTGATTTCACAGATTGGTCACATCTTATTATTGACTAACACTTTGTTTGATTAGCTTTATTAAAATAGAGTTCTTTGATTTATTAAAAGGAGAGAGTCCTTTCTTCATTCTTCTCTTGGGCTGGAAAGAAGCAGTTTAGAGCAAATGCATGAGACCTTGAGGCAACATCTCATGCAGACTAGTCCTGTGTCAGAGGAGGGGGGAGAAATGACTTTTAGGTGGAAAACAGTTATTTCAGTCCGTTGCATATCCCCCCTTTTCAATGGTACGGTGGTCTGTACAGAGACCACCTGGCGTTGAACAGACCAGAGTCCTAAAGGAACTCAGACGATAGGGGAAGGTGCAGTTCCCCAGGACGAGGCCAAAAGTGGTGAGGTACGAACCCCACTCCGAAGAACAGTACATGGTTTCAACAGTCTCGCATAATCCGTTTGGAAGCAGTTTAGAGCAAATGCATCAGACCTTGAGGCCATACCTCATGCAGATTAGTTCTGTGTCAGAGGATTCGGGAAAAATGACTTTTAGGTGGAAAACAGTCATTTCATTCCGTTATAGTGTAGACATGGAAAACTAGCAGGTCAGTGTGCCCTGAGGACCAGGGTCGGGAAACACTGGTCTAATCCACCCAGAAATTCCAATCAGGAGAATAATCCGGGGGATTATGGAATCAATTTGCTCACATATTCATTTGTGTTGATTTGTTCCACTGATGGAATGGTTAACGGTCTGTATTTGATATAGCGCCTTCTATAGTCCTGCAACCCCCCAAGGCGCTTCACATCACAATCAGTCATTCACCCATTCACACACACATTCACACCCTGGTGATGATGAGCTACATCCTAGCCACAGCTGCCCTGGGGCACACTGGCAGAGGCGAGTCTGTCGTATCCTGGCGCCACCGGTCCCTCCGACCACCACTAGCAGGCAAGGTGGGTTAAGTGTCTTGCCCAAGGACACAACAACAGCGACAGACTGAGCGGGGCTCGAACCTGCAACCCTCTTATCACAAGGCGAGCACTTGACTCCTGTGCCACCTTCACCCTATTTCAGAAGTTCTACCTTGTAGTAAAGGTGACTCATTAGGTGTTCTGGTGATGTTAGATGTATTACCAAAAGTGTTTGTTATAGCAAAGAAACACCAAGTTCTTTAAATTGGGCTAAATAAAGATTAGAAAAAATATATTTTATAGTTGCTGTAGCGATTCGGCGACCAAGCTAACGGTACACTCCCCACCACCACCCCTTGGGTATCTTCACTGGCTCCATGTCCACTGGAACTGGAAAACCATGCTGCCAGAAGAGACGGGATTGAGCTAAACTGCTATTTTACAAGTCCAAAAATCTGTTAGTCTGTGACTTCAAATGGTGTTTTTCTTTTTGAGACTCTGGTAGTTTGTTCTGAAGTTGAAGTGGTAGCAGCCGGCTGTTTCTCCTTCTCTGATGTTATGGGGCGGAGAACCTCTCACACCACTGTTGCTGAATGTGCGAGTACGTAACGAATGGAGGACCCAGGGAAGAGCGGCGGATTGTCCGGTGGTTGCTTTCGGCCCTAGCCGTGTTCTTGGCGGATGTTTTCAGACAAACACAAGAGGACCACTTAATTATTGATTTGTTTTTATCCCCAGAATATTTCTACTGTATAACTGTTTGCCAGAACTTTAAGAGCATTAAGAAGAACTGTTTTAAGCTAACATATTTTCTAAATCTAATGAGCAATAAAGCTTGTAAAAGTATTTTGCTTTTACGAAGTTCATTGAGTTCACCTCTTGTTGCAGGAGCTACATGTGATCAGCACCGATGAGAACCGTGTGGTTGCTGCTGTTCAGGAGTGGAACCAGAACGAAACCTACAACCTGTACGTGTCGGACACATCGGGGGTCTTCTACACGCTGGCTCTGGAGAACGTGGTCAGCAGCATGGGCCTCGAGGGAAACGTCATGGTCGACCTCTACGAGGTAAACGAACCCAAATAAAAAGGCTTATTTCTGCTTTGGTTCTGGTTTTTAGTTATCATCAATTCTCTTTCCGAGCATTTCTTTCACTTTCATCTGATGAATACGTGCACACGGACATTTCCTGCATGTTTAATCTGAACTTTGATCAGTTCATTACTACAAAGCGAAGATGATAAAAAGCTTGTTATTTTCAGATTTGTGAAAAGAATCTTTCTAACAAGTATCCTTAAAGGCTCGCATTAGCACAACCAAGGGGGAAATCTTCCTGGAATAGACGTGTTTTGTTTTGATTTATTTTTCTCTGAAGCTAAAATGATTTCTTTCCTTGATTACACCGAAAAATAGACTTTTTTTTGGGTGCTGAAGCTGAAGCTCATGATTTTTATAAACATACGACCACCTAATATGAATCTTTATGTCTGAATCTAATAACTAAGTCGGTGTCGATGCAGCTCATGTCCTGCTGCAGCCGGACAGAAGAAAGCAAATCCTCCGTTTTGATTGGGGTCACCACCCAAGACGTAGGATATGCTAAACCGCTCCTTCCAGCGAGACTGAAGTTTCTGTCAGTTACTAATGTGAGGTTTCATCACCTGATGCAACTGTCAGCCGCTCCATCCAGCATCCCTGTGCTGCGCCGCGGGCCGCCAGCAAACAGTCAGATTCATTTAAGACACACATTGATTACCCACAGGTCTCCAGACAGTCGATCATTTTCCACTCAGGCTTTGTCGCCATGTTTGGTTTTGTTGGGAATATAGAACAGGTCTGCGTCTGTGCTTGAATCTCCCTGAGCTGAGTGCTTTACTTTGCAGCGTCCTGATTTTCTTTTCTTCCAAAGACCTTAAAGTGTGACCAAGGTCAAGTTTTCTGCAGTTTTTTCACTAGAAGCTTCTTCCTGTGTAACTTCCCCAGGTAGCGGGAATAAAAGGGATGTTCCTTGCCAACAAGAAGACGGATAACCAAGTCAAGACGTACATCACTTACAACCGAGGCAGAGACTGGAGGTTGCTACAGGCCCCAAGCAAGGACCTGAGGGGCAACAGCATTCAGTGCGTGCTGGTGAGCGTCCACATCACACAGGTTTTCATGTGTGTGTGCGTCCATCAAAGAGGAGCCTTGACAGGAGTCGACTGATCTCGGCAGCAACGAGAGGCCGCGCTCAGGAAGAGCGCCGGCCGTCAAAGCTGACTGCTCCGAGGCTGCAGAGCTGAAAGGTCAGCCGCTCCGATTCAGTCCAATAAGCTGACCTCCCATTTTAGAAACTCCAGCAGAAAGAGGTGTCAGATGGAGAAGCTGTCTGTCTTCCTCAGAGCCCTGAAAGTTGGGGGGCATTTCATAGTTTGCCTGATATTTCACTCAAAAGCTAAAGTTCAACGTTCCAAGTAAACAATCGACTGTGTTTGTGAATGTTAAGCACCCGCTCGTATCGGCATCTCATCCCAACACCACTGTACCTCCAGGAATAATCTCCTGTTTCTGATAAATAAATGAGATATTCTGTGGCATTTTTTGCCTTCTTCACCAGATTATACAGTCATTTGTCAGGAAATGCCAGAGTTTTAATAAACCTGCAAACAGCCTGTCAATGCGGCACGCACTGCTGGCATTTTGCTGCCGTGTAATGAGAATCGTGTTGGTAAAGGTTAACCCAATCACAATTAATGCTGAGGCCGGCCAGCGGGGGACGGTGTTTGTGATTGGACTTATGAGTTGGGAGGGATGCGCTTCTGTTGGCTCACGCTCAATGCTCTGCTAATTGAGTTTTTGACTTCTCCCTCTGTAGCCGTACTGCTCGTTACATCTCCATCTCCATGTGTCTGCAAATCCCTACACATCTGGAAACATAGCCAGCAGGGAGTCGGCGCCGGGAATCATTGTGGCATCAGGTGGGTGTGAGGAGATCCTGTTTCTCTGTTCTAGAGCTCATCTGTCAAAAACAAACCTTTGAGGTAATAAAAACACTTCTGCTTTAGCAGGATGGCTGAAAAACATGTTTTAACCCTGTAAAGGAAACTCGCTAAAATACCTGAAAATGTCGAATTTGAGCCATTTAATGTTTTTTGTACAATAGGATCTTTTGCCTTGGTTTAAAATTTTGTTTCTTACTTTTTTGTTTTTAAAGTTTTTCTCATTTCTTACTTATTTCTTTTTATTTTTGCGTTGTTTCTGGTGTTTGAGCACAAAAAATGCACGTACAAAACTTCCCATAGAATTATTATACAATTATGTATGTCCCACTTTTTAGCAAGATTATCATCCTTGGCTTCAGCCTTAACTAAATATGATATAACGTGTGTGTGTTTCTGAGATTAAACCACTTTATGCCAATACCAGAACTGTGAAAAAATGTAAAAAAAAAATAAAAAAAAACCTTCAAATCTATTCATTTTGTGTTTTATGTTCAGATGACGGGTTTTGGGGTTAGACTGTCACAGGCGTGGCGTGTCACAAATAGGCACAAAAATGTATTTTGCTCACTTTATAGTTTTTGTGTAATTTCAAATTTTCTAAAGAAGTCACAATTTTAATCTTAGTGCACATAAAAATGCAGACACCTCATTTAATATTTCATAACTCCCAATTTTTTACATGA
>SSNQ01034634.1:512486-529039 GCA_006942095.1 Nothobranchius kuhntae
GTGTGTATAAGAGATTTTGTCGTTGGCTTCAGTCCTCACAAAATATAATAAAATATTTTTTGTTGCTAATATTTAACCCTTTTATCCCCCGTTGTTGTCAGGTGTATGATTATATCCAGAAATGTAAACAAATGAAAAAATATAAAAACAATTCTGAGTGTTTTGTCCAGATGATTCGTTTTGTGGGCGACTTTTCAACACATGGGCATAAAAATATTTTAATAAAATGTTTTAATTTGAATGTAGCGTTAGTTATTGCCTCGGTATAAATAGGGAAAATGTGCAATCTAGTGGAAAACATTAAAAACTCAGAAATGAGTCTGCAACTGGCCTGGGAACCCAGACAGAATAATAATAATAAAATATGCTGATGTTTTGATTTATTAGAAAAAACTGATTTACATGGAAGTCAATGGTGCAATAAAATGTGCCAACAACATAAAATGTACAACATTATTGAATGGAGTACAGCAATTGTTCTAATTGTTTTTCATAATTACCCCAAAAAACAGGTTTAGATAAACTGCATTAGCATAACCACGATTATTCACTAAACCACATCTGTCTTTGCAAAGAAATACACTACGGGTTAAATATGGTTTCAGGGAATCAAGATGTAAGTTCATTCAAATGTGTTTTCGTGTGAAATTACTAAATTATAATTCCTCACCTCAATGTAGACAGCTTCCTAAACAACCTCAGTTGAAATACATAGAATTTTCTAAGCTAAAATGTAATTTATATAAAATTCCCATCTGAACCTCCGCGGGTGGTCTCATCCTTCCAAGCTCGGGTCCTTACCAGAGGCCTGGGATCGTGAGGGTTCTGTGAACGGCACTTTTCTGGACTGAGATGTCTGTTTTTCCTGGGATCTGCTTTAGTAATGCTTCGTCTGGGGGTAACTACCCGGCTGTCCTCTGCTGTTTGCCACCACCGTTGGTTATGGTTATTTAAGAAACGAGAAGCAACTCATTGCTCCGGTTGTCCCGGGGTGTCCTCTGAATGGAAGAAAAACAGCTCAGCTAAAAGTCACAGCATCAAAAGAATCAACCCTCTGCCACATTAAAACCTGAATGTGGGTCCTTTCTGAATCAGAACCTTTACAAACAGATAAATGTGACTCCTGCGTCTCCCACATGAACCCGCGCTGTCACTAACTCATCAACACACCGCAGGCATCAGCTGATGGACATGATCAACATGGCTAATCTTCATTAGACACTGAATTAATCATCTTTCAGGGAACTAATTTACTGATTTGATTTAATTTCAGGCTTTATTGCAGCTACTGGAGTCAACAGAGGGATGAAAACTCCTTATTTTTGTTTTTTATTCATCCTTTCTACACGCTAACAGATAAATGAGAGCCTACTGCCTGTAAACATCCCATAATGAAGGAACGCTTGCAGCTTGCATCATGAAATGTGATTAGTTTATTGTAAATAGAAATTTCTGTCTGCCTTTGTGCAAAAACACACTCTTCCTTTGGGTTTTTGAATTTTAATAATGTCACAAAACTTTAATTTAAGAGCGATGATTAAATGTTTAACCTCTGACGAAGACCCTCCATGGGCTCTAAAACGTTGACTTCAGCTGTTGCGTGTGAGGGAGTGTTCCTGGAGGAGGGTTGGGATGGGGGGACAACCTGCCACCTGGAACCAACCGCAGTCTGAATCAAGGCAATTACAGCGTTAGCTCTGGATTAGAAACGCGTGTCTTAATGTGGTCAGGACCGGGAAAGAAGAATACAGTAATCAGGAGTTATTGGTTGATTCTGGAGTGTGGGCAAATGTCACGTGGCACCGTGGATCTGTGGAAGCACTCCGATTGGAGCGGTGGTCGGCAGCTGCCGTGCAGACCCCCCCCCACCACCACCACCACCACCGCTGTAGCATCAAGGGTTCTGAATAAAAGTAGGATTTGACCTGATGCCCACGTTATTTCCTGTTTCCACTCCACGCCACCTTACGTCACGTTTACTTCCACTCTCCTGCAGGCTCCATCGGCTCAGAGCTGACCACTGGTAACGTCAGCGTGTTCATCACCTCTGATGCAGGAAACGCGTGGAGACAGGTGAGGACAGCATTTATTCTGGTCTCTTGATGTGAATGTAGCATTTCTTTTTTTGTCACAAGTGAAAATGCTTTTGAAACGGTTTCCAAGCCTCTCCTAGCGTCGTCTGGCTCACATTTGGTGTCACGGGGCAGCATGACACTATCCTCTGTGATGCAGGACTGCTTTCAGGACACCAGACGTCCAAGACTTTAGATTAGAGTACCGGATAAACCCCTCAGTGTTCGATGGCATGTTTGAATTCATTTACTTTTTTAATCTGATAATATATTCTGTAGATGTCATGGTGGTGTGTGTATCAAGTCCAACTAGGATCAGAAACAGGAAGTAACGTGTTCGTTTTTAGGCTAAATGCTCCAAACCAGGCATTGGGATTCCTGTGTAAGGAGGCTAACGATGGGAACAAATGGAAAAATGTTTCCACGGTCCAGATCATCAGCTCTTTCTGGACTTTTTGGACTGAAGGAACCGGACACTGGAGTTCAAGGGAAACCAGCTGCTCACCTGCCAGACACGATGACTAACAGATGGTCGCATGGCGGGGAGTCCACGACGGTGTCTAACTCTGATCAGTTGTGACTTGGGCCGAATCAGAAGGAGAAGATCTGTGGGTCCATCTCAGGAGCCGTTCAGTCACATCTCAGCTGTATGTGCGTGGCTTCTCCTGTACTAACTCACCCTTTGGTGACCAGCCTAAACTAGGAACAGTGATGGACTTCAGCTGACTCAAATGTTCTAACCTAATAACATTCTGGATACTTCGGTGTGTTGAGGACAGGAAATGTAGCAAAGCCAGCTCATTTTTTATCCACAAATACCAGAGTGATAGCATTGGACGAGCCAGAAACAGGACAGGTGTTGGATGACTCAAGTCCTTTTTTATACACATTAAAATAACTAAAGTTGGGTCAGACATCCGACGTGGATATGAGGGACAGACGCTGACCTGCAGCTATTTCCTCTCTGAGCCGGTAGCAGACGTGGTCACAGGGCTGATTTTTGGTGAGTAGGTGTAAAAGGTGGTTGGTTTCCTGAGGCCAGGCTCACATCGTCGTGGGTTTGTTTGGTTCATGCCTGAGGAGCCAAAGGTGGTTTTAGAATAAAACATAAAGATGTCGTGGCTTCTTAGGAGTACAAGAAATAACTTCTGGGTCGCTCCTGTTTACTGGCTTCGGTTCTTTAAACAGCTCTGGGTCTTTTTGCTTGTCGGTGCAGCGTTAGCTCGCCAAACACATGAACACATGACAACTCACTGATTGTAAACAGTAACTTTGTCCCTCCGTTGATTTTGTCTCTTTTTTTTTTTAGTTTAGTATTTTAATGAATTAATTTATTTTTTGTTAGGAGAAAAACCGACAACCTGAAAAGGAAACATTTTTCTGTGTAATCTTCCTTCCAGCATGGTTGAGATATGAGACTTAGTTTTAGATCATTTATTTCACCGCATAAACCTCACAAACGGCTCCTTTTACTTGGAAATGAGGTAATTAAATCATGTTTTATTAGAAAAACATTTCTTGACATAATTTCTATTTAAGGAACCATTTTACTCTGAATTTATGAAAACTTGTTCGTTGTTCAAAGTTATTGATTTTATAATGTTGTCCTTTATTCTTAATCAATCATCAAATGTATGTGATTATAATGACGTTATCCTCCATAGATGATTCTGTTTTGTTTTTACGGAACAATAGAGTAGATTGTTTTGACTTGACGTACTACAGAACAACATATTAATGATTAAAAACCAAACCAGGCTGACTTGTTGCTCTAGTAAACATCACATCTGATCATTATTTTCTACTTATGGGTCAAAAGCAACAAGCCACTCATCACAAACAGCTCCATTAACCCAGTGACCTTCATCTCCTCCATGAGAACATACTCCTCTTCATCCCTCCCACTCTTCATCATAAATAAACCCCATTCACCTGCTGGTTAGTGTCTCTTTAAGGTCAACGCTGGAGTGAAATCTGAAAGTGATGCGTTTATTGGCAGCAAACCGAAAGGAAGCCACCTTGTTCTAGAACCGTCTTTAAAGTGCAGATTATTGGGACCTAGACGTATCGTTGGACTGGAATACTCGTTAGGATTTATTTTCAGGATAAAGATGTGAAGTTTGATCCGAAGGTGGCCGTTGAGTTTGAATCTGCTGCTGTAAACTCAGCAGTTAGATGATGTTTCAAGGTAAGTTAAAATGCTGTAAACATCATCAGAAATGTCATAAAACATCTACGATGGTCGGATTTCCAGTCTCAAACCAGTATCTCTCTGGGAAAATCCCATAATGCCGCTGGATTTTTAATCTTCGTAATAAATGTGGGGCCTTGCTCTCCTCTCGTGTCTCTGGAAATCAAAAGAAGTTTTACAAAACGTGCAACATCCGATTCAGAACGGGAAACAAGAGAAGTGTGAAGTTTCTGGTGAACTGAGCACCGTTCTGCGCGTCTGCGTTACCATTCCAGGATCAGAGAGGATCCAGATGTTCTACCAGCTCATTCGCATCAGGAAGGCTTTCAGCAAATGGTCCAGACCCACCTGGAGATGGGTGGGGCCAACACTCACTTTGAGACTCTGTCCTTCTCCTGATGTCTTATCACATGCTATAAAACGCTGTTGATTACTAACATAAACATGTTTATTAAATAATCTGATTTAATCTGATGTTAACCTTTTCAGATAATCCAGACAAAACAATTTTACGCCCCATCCACAGCATGTAGTTTAAACATGACGCTGAGGCTTTTTATTAGCTTTTATTTGAAGTGACAGTGTGTATTTTTCCTGGCGACAGGGGGCAGTAGATACCTAAATCGTTGCAAGCAGGCAGCATTTTTGTGTTGAAATAAGACCAACAGATGCCTAAAAGGCTCAAAAAGCCCTGGGGAGTGCAACGTTTAGCAACATCATAAGCACGTCAGGCGCCCTTACATCAATGACATCAAGTGAAGAGTTGAATGTGTAAAACATTTAAGGAAGACGAACGTTTTGCAAGCGTTTGTTACAAATCACTAAATGCATTTGTCCTCATGTGTAGAAGGAAACATGGCAGCTAACATGGTGTCGTCCGGAGACTTGGACCCGCTCTCATGTATTTTAGACCTGATTTTTATGGTTATGTTACAAAGCTGCCAATATTTTTCAACAACTGGGCATCACTTAAGTCATTTTAACAGCATTTTGATGGATATTTCCCAAAATGAATGGTAAAAAGTACACACTGTCTCTTTAAAGGTTGTTTTCATCATTTTAATAGTTTTACTGTTCTAACAGAAAACAGGTTATGAGTTTCAATTATTTTAACTTAGATGCTCTTTAAACCTAAACATTACTGTAACAACATATTGTGTTCTAGCTCGGGATGTCTGGCGTAGCGTGAATGTCACTTAATAAAACAGGTTTGACCAAAGAGACCCACTTTTAAGGAGAACTGTGTCATTAAAGACACAAAATCCAAAATGATCCAGAGATACTAAGTGAGGCTGCGCAGAGGAGCATCAGCGGGGAGAGAGAACCCGTGTCGAGTACATGGCCTCCAGACTTCAGGCTGCTTTCATCTGAAGATGATTTTAAACAAATTGCCAAAATTTAACATTTCATTTATCCACAAACATGATGCCTTCAGTAGCAGGATTCTTCTTAAAACAAGAGCTTACATCCTCTCTTTTAGACGTAATCCCACATAAAAGCATCGGCCATCAGTGGCTCTTGTGACCGTTTGCACACATCTGTATGAAATCTGTTAAACCAGAGTTTAGGTGAAAGCCAACCGAGTCCCTTTGGGGTCACCTGTTCTTGGTGAAAACCCTAATTATTCCCTTTAAAGCAGGTTTTTCTCCATTCGTCCTACAGATCTTTGATGAGGAGTATGCGGTGCTCTATCTGGACCAAGGTGGAGCTTTGGTGGCCATAAGACACACTCCGCTTCCCATCCGACACCTGTGGTGAGTTATTACAGCATTCCCAGCATGCCTGCTTCCCCGGAGGAAGAACTGAGCCTAAAGTTAGTCAAACAGAAGCAAATGAGTTTGTCTGAAGCGGTGAGGATATGATTGTGGTTAAAGAATCCACCGACCGTGAAGGATGGCTGCTCTTACGGCTGTCGTTGGATTTCTTCTCCCTGTGTTTGGAGTCATAATGAGTCCAGCTCTCACTGAGCCGGATCCCCGAGCCCTGCACAGAATACGGAGTTGTTCGACAACTCTCAGGGTCATTAGCTTGTGCACACAGCCAGAGGATTAGTGTGGATGGCTGCTGCAGCGCATGTGTGTGTTCTCAGGTTGAGCTTCGATGAAGGGCGGCAGTGGAACAAGTACAGCTTCACCAGCACGCCTCTGTTTGTGGACGGGGTTCTGGGAGAACCCGGGGAGGAGACGCTCATCATGACGTGAGTAACAAGGATTCATCTCACAGACCAATGAAAATAGTCACGTTTGTGGTTTTTAGGGTTTACCTGGTAACCTGGGAACGTTGCTAATAAAACCCGGGAATGAATGATTGATCAAGACACTCTGATTAGCCGATTAGCATGACTGGTTTTCCCCGTGGGACCTGGATAGAGTCCAAACTTCTCCTAGAAATGAGTCTTTTCTGTTTGCATCCAAGTGAAAAGTCCCGTTTTCCTTTACATCCCCATCCTCCTGCTGGTCCCGACGACTGAGTGAGGTTCATGGCGCGTTCAGATCTGGATCAGCGTGGTCTAGCCCTGCTGGGGTAACTGTGTAACCAGATCTCCGTGCTCAGCTGACCCTTTTGTTGGACCTGTTCTCTGACGGTCAGCTTGGTGTGGAGACGACCCAACACACACACACTACTGACCAAAGGGCCGGCCAAAGTTCACGCCTTCCTACTAACAAGAACCTCTGATTCGTGGGTAAAATAATCCAGCAGTGGCTTCCCGCATGCGCGGATAGTTATCGGTCTGGCTGCAGCTGGACCCGGCCGCGGGAGGAGGAGGACAGGCTGCTGTGAGAGGAGCCCACGCAGCACAGCTGCTCAGTGAGAGTCGGAAGCTGCGTTCATGTCCGTCTCCACGGTCGCCTTTGTTTACTAACTTAAGGACACCGAAGACATTTCCAGTGCATCTCTTGCCCCGCCCACATGTTCGGAAACATCTGCGTCCCTGAGAAGGGTGTGTGAACATAGCCTGACCAGCCAGCGTGGGAACTCTTCTATTCATATAACCCCGCCCCCTGAGAGCTCTAACCGAGCCAATCAGTGCTGAGCAGAGAACGTCACACATGGCAGCACTGAGCTTCTCATTAACTTATTTATGCCAGAAAGCCCTTCGCTGCCAGCGTTTTTCAGTGTTTTCACAGTTTCTTTAAGAGTGACAGAACGTTGCGTGCTAGGATGATGTCAACGTCTAAACATCCAAAGCAAAGCGGAGACTCGCCTCTTACATCAGGAAGAATCCGCGCGTTTCGAGCGTTATCCGTTATCCGTTGTTGAATTGTGATCGGCAGAAGCTTTTCCGGTTCGCGCCTCACTTTTTTTACAGGAACGGCCCAAAACGATCTCCTAGCACGTGGATGTTCTGCTTCCTGATCATGTGACGTGTGACGTACGCGGATGAAGATCGGCTTTAGAGGTGAGATGTTTGTTCTCACGGTGCGGGGGCTCGTCCGACGCCCACACAGTAAAAACATGTAAATGACGACTTTAGTCATCAATGGCAGTGAAGGAGTTAACGAGGAAGACGTCGTCTGAAGTGGAGTTCGCTGCAGAAACTCAGTCTGGAATGGCTTCAGCTCTGATTAGCTGTTAGCTTGACTCTAGCATGATTATTTCTCTCTCATCCTCCCAACTGAACCTCCCGGCCTGCTGCAGGTCAGACGCTGACTACTAACAAAGACACTGCATGACCAAAACACACACCTGAGTCTTTACTTTCTACTCCTGCTCTGCTTCACATCCATCTCTGCCTGTTTTCCTCTGCATGAATAAAAAGAAAAAGTCTTTAAGATTTAGGCGACATCAAACCGGTCTGTCTTCAGATGACCGTCGCTGCAGATCAAAGCTGTGGCAGCCGGTGACAGAGCCACCGTCCATTTGAAGAGAAATGATCAAAATCTTTAAAAAGCAGAGGAAACAGAAGAAGCTTTGGCTTCTGAAGCTCTGACTGCGTTAGGAATGGTGAAGGGCAGCGAGGGTGAGGCAGGAGTTATGAAGATTCTGGTCACATTTGTTATTAGAACAGCCCAGAGCCGTTCACGTGACACAGCAGCAGCTTTTATTGCAGCAGAGAGATCGGCCTTTGGGGCGTGCTACCAAAGGGCTCCATAGACATCATATCAATGTTTCATGACACCTGCCATTAATGACGGAGTGACAGCGGGCCGGGCGCTGCTCTGCAGGAGACGGATGAGACGCAGCAGAGTGCAGCAAGGGGACGCGACAGCCGCCTTCAGAGATACGAGAGGCTGTTTTAGGAGTGGATGGGACCGAGGAGACGATATCTCACAGAGCTGAGAATAAGTTGTGGACTGCAGAGCCTCCGGGCCCACACACACCGTTCGTTTTCATAAGACCATCACGCACTGCTTTCTTATCAATTTGTACTAATTCCTACAGTAAGTGGCTGTCATGGTCGGATGCCTGCGGCACTAATTGGCAGATTGTGATTAATACATAGCAGTACACACACACACACACACAGACACACACACAGAGCTAGTCTCCTAACCTTGGGTTGGGTTTGTTTCTAATCACACAACAAGATGAATATTTAATGAGATGAATGAATGAAGGAGGATCTTCACATTTTTCATGTCGTTGTTTTTTCCGTGGATCACATTTAAACTAGTTTATTTCTAACGTATTTGCTGATGCTCTCCGTCCCCGCGTGCCGACGGTGAAAGTCAGACCGTTTCCTGGGAGTTCTGCTCACACTGACAAAGTGAGAAAGTACATTTTCTCTCCAGCTCTTCTTTGTATTTGATGCTCAAACGTTTCTATTAGTGGAAAACGCGAAAGGAAAAACGTCCTTCGTAGTCTGAATGTGTCTGAGGGTTAAGCCCTCCCAGACCCGACGTCTTCTTCCCAGAGCATCGGTCGGAACGCTTGGGGAAGGAAGATGTTATTTATAAATCCTTCTAGGGAAATAAAACATGTCTGTCTCCTGGAAGAAACAGGGAACATGAATCTGATAAAACAGGTAAAAGGTTTTCACACGACTGATTTACCAACACAGACAAACCTGAGCTTCTGATGGGACGACACACCAACCAACGGGTTCTGATTCCTGTTGTCTTTCTATTAACTCGTAAAACACAACAATCCGTCAGAAACGATCTCATTCCTGCCTCACATGTCTTGTTCCTAGGATCTTTGGCCACGTCAGCCATCGCTCTGAGTGGCAGCTGGTGAAGATCGACTTCAGGTCCATCTTCAACAGGAGGTGCACAGAGGTGGATTATCAGACATGGCACCTGCACAACCAGGTGTGGAGCTCAGAAATCACAGTTCATGCATTTGTTAGATATTTGACTCTGTTGATACTTTCAATTTGACCAAATGTTGTAACTGTTGTGTTTCTGTAGCTAACGGGACGTTTAAGCACTTAAACAAAGCGTGGTTAAAGGGGTACTTAGACACTTTTTCATACTTTTAAATGGTTTTCTTGAGCAAGTATGTGCTGTAATGATCCTTAACAGGGTTCATGAAACGTCACTCAGACCCCCACTGCCCCCTGTGACCGCATTTGCAACTTCAGAGTGACAGTCGAGTTTGCAGGACATTAGGGTTAGAGAATAACTTTGAGCTTGTTTCCTGCATGTTTTAGATCCTGAACACAGCTGATTTGTTTGATTTAGTGATGAATCACTCTTGTAGACACTAAGGAACGCTGGGAGACATTTCAGCTGTTGGGTTAAGGTGTTAAAAAGACGAACGCACGGCGAGGAGAGACGTTTTACTCTTAGTTCCAATGAACAGACACACAGGGGTGCTAAAAGCAAGCCCAGACTGCCGAGTCTCCCTTTAATGAGTAATAAAAACTAAGCAGCCTTTCCCTAATTAACTCTTGAATGCTCTCTGTTTGTTTCCACATCTTCATTTGTCTGTTCTGTTCATGAAATACAGAAACATATAAGTTCAGTCTGCAGAAGGTTTATACTAACTCATTCGTACTGACTCTTTTAAACCTAGAGCTATGAGGTAAACGTTTGGAGCCAAAGCTGAAGGAATACTGTTATAAAACACTTTAATCATCTCTGTCGGAAACGTCCCCATCATCCTCTGATTAAAGGGAGATGAGATTAGATCTATGGGGGGGGGGGTGAATATTGACAGGACGTGTTTCTGTCTCGTCAGCAGTCTGATGTCATTAAAGCGGCTGCATCCTTTTGCACAACCCAGCAGTCCTGAAGCTCCATCTGTTTGTTTTTAAGGAGTTTTCATCTGCATGTTTCATGTTTAATTCAATTCAATTCAAGTTTATTTATAAAACACCAAATCAGGACGAGAGTCGTCTCCAGGCGCACGGTAAACCTTCAAACACGGTTCAGTTCATTAAGCCAATCAGAAAAAAGGAACCCAGCAGGTTGTTTAAAACACAGCACCTGTCTTTGTGTCGTCACAGACTCCGCCCCTCACCCGCACCTGCATACGTTAGTCCTGCCCCTCAGCCTTCCGGTCCTGAAACAGAGCCAGAACCTTACAGCATCCCTTTATTCTTGGCCCACATCTGTAAATGGTGCCGACAGCCAGATGTTGGGAGCAGACTGAGAAGCTTCCAGAGGCGATCAGAGCGAGTTTAGCGGGTCAGAAGTGCTGGAGAGCAAAAGCAAATCCAAGTTTGAGTGAAACTTGGAAAAGTTTCAGGTTTTATTTGTGGACCGGTCATGTTTCCGTGGTGTCTCGCTACTGACACCTGTAGACGGAAGGCAGAACGCTCAGCTGCTGAAGCCTCACGTCTCTCAGGCTGATTTTATTTTATACATTTGTGCCTAAAAAAGAAACGAGCTGGCAGATTCTGGAGCTGAAACAGAAGAAAAGGTCCCTAAAATCCGACTCCAGCAGCTTTAGCTCCTGCTGCTGCTGAGCGGCACTTTTACGGCTGCTGGGTGTGAATTATTTATGCTGGTGAACGCAACAAAAGCAGCTCATTTTGTGAACTTCCTCTCTGGGACTTTTCTTTTGATTGTGCTTTAAACTGGATTCCACAGGGCGAGCCGTGCCTCATGGGGGTGAAACGGATTTACCGGAAGCTGAAGCCCACATCCAGGTGTGTGATGGGAAAGATGTACTCAGTGAGCATGACCTCAGGCTCCTGCGACTGCACCGAGGCAGACTTTGAGTGGTCAGTAAAGCTTTTGATCTATCCTGTTTTATATCCTGTAACCATTACATTTCGGTGTTGGTAGGAAAATCCGCCTCATCGGGAAAACTAAACTTTAACAGCTAAATATCCGTTTATTTAAACAATAAGTTATGTTTCCTGCAATCATAAAGTTAAAGGAAAATAAAAAAAACATTTTAGTTCCGTGATATATGAATGTTTCTCATCAAAGTCAGCGGAAATGGCAGAAAGGCTCCCAGATTTCCTGCTCATCACCAGAGAAACCATTCCCAGAGGATGGAGTGATAATTAGTGCTAAAAAAGTCAAAACAAAGTATAAAGTGTAATGGAGAATAGTAGAGTAATGTGGGCTAAATAAATCTCTTTAAAAGCTATTTATTTCTATCCTCATTACTTGTGACCCATAGCTGTAATACTCTATTAATTATAGAATATCACCTTGCTTGGTCTTAGGACGATTAATTAGAAGTTTCTAGGATTATTTTAGTTATTAAGGGATCGTCACACTTCGTTTATGATTCAAGAACCCGTCAGTGTTTGCAGACAAATACAAATTTATTTTACAACTAAGACTTGACAAGTGGTTTAAACTATGATCCTGTGAGTGGATGGAACTAAAAGATGGGTGTCTGAAAACTATGTGTGAATATGAGATGATGAATCAGAATCTCCGTATCTTCAGAGAGGTGCGTTCTGGATATGAAAGAATTTAGTTTGCATCTAAACGATTAAGTTGCTATTATCAGAACCACATGCAGACGCTATCTTGTTGTGTCTACCTCACCCATTTGGAGACCCCGATGGGATCCGAGATGTCCAGGAGCCGACGACCCCACTGCACCTGGTTTGTAGAGAAACCTCGATGCGACCAAATCAGTCCTCAGATGCCTCCGGGTCACAAGGATAGATGAATGGAACCAAGGGTCTTAAAATCAACTCTGAAGGAGTTTGAGTCAGCTTTGTTCTGCAGGAAAACTATCTTGTTGTTCAGCTTCGCAGGTGCAAAAAGATTTAAGGTTTGGACAGCGTGTCAAAACCTTTCTGAGCTAGATCTGCTAAGAGATGGCCAGTCTCCAGCTTTCTCTCTCGACTGACGAGAAAGCAGAGCGGCTGGTTTATACACCCGCTGTTATCTAAGACCAAACTTACCAAGAATCTCAGAAACACACTCAGAGTCTCTGAGTCTAGGGACAAGGTTAGTTATGTGTCATGCGTTCTTATCTTAGCCTTACTTCTTCTGTAATGATGACCTCATCCAGTAAACATTACTAAACCATCATTCAGTACAGATTCCTGAACATTTCATTGCTTAATCATACGTGGCAATATGTAATGATTTTTAATCATAAAATCTTCTTTCTTCAATGATTATTTTCAATTATAAAATGATTACTTTAATTATGAAATCTTCTTTTCTTTTGGAGAATAAAAAGTGTTTCTAAAGAGTTCTCTTGTGAAGAGCCTTGGAGAAAGGAATGCTACTGTTCATCTTTATTATCTGATGAAGCTGCGCTCAGCTGATGAAGTCATCTGATTAAAATGCTGAGTTCTTCAGACTCACAGGCCCCTGACAAGGGAAGATACAGCAGAACATGTAACAGCCTGGGTTATTTGCTCTGGCTGCATATGACCTGTGGGATCTTTAAACTCAGTCCATTTTGTGACGTTACAAAAGTTTACAAAAGTAGGGAATTCGGTCAAATAAGGAATCCGATGTCTGTCAGAGCTTGGTCCGCCTCGCCGGCAGTAAATCAAGAAACAGAGCACTTCGTCACCGATTCTGTTCAAGCGGACAAAATGAGTTTTCTCTGCAGGGTGTCTGGGCTCTCCCTTAGAGATAGGGTGATGAGCTCAGTCATCCGGGAGGGACTGGATCTGCTGCCCCTCTACATCTAGACGAGCCACATGAGGTGACTCAGGCATCTAGTTAGGACGCCTCCCTGGTGAGGTTTTCTGAGCATGTCCAACCAGGTGAAGACCCAACGGAAGGCCTAGGACACGCTAGAGGGACAATGTTTCTCGGCTGGCTAGGGAACTCCTTGGGATTTCCCCGGAGGAGCTGGCCCAAGTGGGTGGGCTGAAGGAAGTCTAGGCCTCCCTGCTTAGGCTGCTGCCCCCTCAACCCAACTCTGGGTAAGCAAATGAAAATGGATGGATGGGTTTAAAAATTCCTGCTCAGTGGAATGAATGGAGACAATCACTTGTTTGTTCTTTAGGATGACCTGAGAAACAGTTTTATCTCACCCACGTCTTCCTTTAAAGTCAATAAATCAATCAGAAACATGATTTTATCCTCATTTTCTCACAGATTCACCTTTAATTCAGTTCCACTGACTCCCACTTTTCTACAGTCAGTTATTTTGTTTTAGTTTTTTTTTGGGTTTTTTCTGATGTAGAAAATTTTAATATTAAATTATTAATAAAAGGACTCGAGGAGGACAGCGTCATTCTCAAGAACCGAGAACCAAACACACTCTTATACAGGCACCAGGGGCCACGCACATGAACTACATCATTTAAAATAATATTTATGATTAGTATTTCATTTCAGCATTTCTAAATTTAAAGGTACAATAATAATATAATAATAATCACAGAACAGTCTAATATCTCTGTGATGTTGGAAGGAAGACATTAGAACAGACTTATTTTCTCAGCCGGCTGCAGGGCTGTCCTTTTTAAAGAGGGACCTAGTCTTTGTTTAGATTGTGTGAGCCTGTGGGGTTGCCAGGTCTGCGCCAGCAAATGCTGCAGCATCTGCATTTGTAATTCGATACTGGCTGGCTAGTTGTGGACATGTTGAACAAGTAAACAGGAGTGACCCAGAAGTGTTTTCTTATTCCCCTAAAAGCCACGACTTTTGGTTTTACCCTAATATCGGGTAAAGATGGTCAGAGGCTAACGTTGAGCTACCAATGCTAGCAGTGAAATAGCAACAAATACTCAGCTCTAAAAACGTCGCAAACTATTTATTCTATTGCCAACAACTCCAAAACCACCAAATAGTTCCCGAGTGCCGCCATGTCTGCAGCCTACCGCTCCTTGCGGGGATGGGTCAAATATGTAGGACAGTTTTCACAACACCACACCAGTGTGTGTGTGTGTGTGTGTGACAAATGCGGGACTTTAACTCTATTTCAGTGAAATGTTTTCATCTGCTTAGCAACTTCCTGTGTATGACTCGTCTTCACTCATAATCTAAAATCTACCGGTGCTGAACCGTAACTGGCAACGAACATAAAACTCACGTGATGGACAGAGTCACTTTGTTGTTTAGAAAATGGGCTGCGGTGACCAAATTTGCCCCCATAATGTCATTCTTGTTTCATTTTTACATCATGCACCTTTAAAGCAGCATGACAACATCCAAAGTGACATCTTAAAGGGACACAGCAAACTTTTCATGAATTCAAATAATTTTATTTGAGCCTATATGTGCTGAAATGACCCTTTACAGAGATAATGAAGGGCACTAAGCCCCTATCGCCCCCCATGGACAGAAGGCTCCACTTGCAACTTCAGACTGGCAGAGAACTGAGATAACATACCTGGAGCTGCCGTCTACTTCCAGCACGTTTCCTGCATGTTTTAGATCATGAACACAGCTGATTTAATGAATTTGGTGATGCATCACTCCTGTAGACACTAAGGAAGGCATTTCAGCTGTTAGATGAAGGTGTTAAAAAGACAAATGCACAGCAGTGGGATAAGTGTTGCTTTCAGGTCTACAAATGGACACTAGGGGGTGCTAAAAGCAAGCCAAAACTGCCATGTTCCTCATTAAGAATCGTGGCTGTTTTATTTAAAACATCCACATGTTGATACGTTCAGTCTCTATTTATGAGGAATCCATTTTACTGCTGTGAAAAGTCACATGAGCTGGTGTCTGCTGGTGTCCGTTATGAACATCTGAGGCTGTTCTGCTGCTTCTAAACAGAACCAGTCCAATGTTCTGGTGTGTGTGTGTGTGTGTGTGTGTGTGTGTGTGTGTGTGTGTGTGTGTGTGTGTGTGTGTGTGTGTGTGTGTGTTTACTTGTCTATGCATCAAAGTGAGGACCAACAAGCTGCAAACTGGCTTTGGTACAATGTTCCAGAACTCTAGAGGTATGGTCGGTGTTGCCAGATGAGATTGACAGTCTCCAGCCCAATCCAAAAATAACCAGCCCGATCCATGAAGTTGCCAGAAACCGGTGTAAACCCGTAAAATAATCACAAAGGCAATGGAAAACACTCATATGAGCTTTATATCACTCAATTGCAACATATTTGGTAGGTTATGATAAATTTGCTACCAACAAACAGCACAATAAATCTACTGAATATGCTGGATATACGGCAAAACAAATCATTATTTATTACTAGTGATGCTGGCAACCCTTGCCTGATGCTGATAAACACACAAGACCTGCCTGAACAGCACAGAGCAGCTGAATGACCATAGATTTCAGTGCCTTACCCCGGCTTTCCACGGGAGCCGTCAGCAGCACGTTACTGCAGCAGCACGTCATAGCTGCTGATAGGAACCGCTGTGGTCAACAGAACCTTTTCCACCGGAGCCGTCAGCAGCACGTTACTGCAGCAGCACGCCATAGCTGCTGATAGGAACCGCTGTGGTCAACAGAACCTTTTCCACTAGAGCCGTCAGCAGCACGTTACTGCAGCAGCACGTCATAGCTGCTGATAGGAACCGGTGTGGTCAACAGAACCTTTTCCACCTGAGCCGTCAGCAGCGCGAGTCGGCCGCGTCTCAGGAGCAGCATGTCGCGGCCTTTACGCGCCGGTTCTATTTTCTACGCGCGACGCCTCTGAAACGGGTCAAGTTCGACATTTTTGGGGAAGGAAAGACAGGAAATCGGACGCGGAAATGGAGAGAAGCTCCCGAGATTTTCAGAATAAAGAACGTGCTGCCTTCCGGTTGCTTTACTTTTTAAAAATGTTACTAACTGTGCGTCCCCGTGAGAAGTTATCACCTAGCTAGCGGTCTCCTTTGTTTTTCAGGTCCGTATTGGCAATTATAAAACGGACAGAACATAAAACACAAACCATGTTGTAGTTTTCTCCTGCTTGTTGTTGTGTTTACTGATGAAGTCACTCGTGTGACTTCGTGCTCTGTCGGTGACAGCTGCTCCCCTGCTGCTTTGCGTCTCGTGGGAAGGGCCAAGCAGCAGCTTACGCGAGC
>SSNQ01034634.1:544074-552118 GCA_006942095.1 Nothobranchius kuhntae
GCAGCAGACGCATCTATAAGCTGGACGTCTATGAACACCTCATGACGGGAATGACTTTTAAACTCCCTCCCGTCTCATCCCGCAGCGGCGCTCCAAGGAGCCAGACTGGAAAGCCTAACGTCATCAATCAGCTCACCAAAGCACGGCATATCAGCCTCAACCAAAGTGGCTTTTAATCCTAAATTAATACATAATATAGGGATAATCTAATCCCACAGTCCGAGGAAGCTGGAATGGAAATCTGTCGGATTTTTCCTCCTTCCTTCCTGCTTGATCTTCTGGAAAGTTCCTCCTCAGCCATGAATCTTCATCCAAGTTCTTGCGAGTAGAGCAGCCTTCGCTTGTAGAACGTGTACTAGATTCCCTGACCCTGGCGTTCAGCGGGAATGAGTCGGACTAAATTTAAACCGTACAGAAGGGAGGATGAAGGAGTGCACAAATGACTCGTATTCATTTGGTAATTGAGACGGATGAGATAAATGAAGTCTCCGCTGCAGCCAAATACAACATCTGCACAGAGGAAGTGTTGGATGTTATTATCCAGATGCCTTTCATAATCCCGGAATACGTTCAGCTTCTCATATTTAGATAGTGTGGGTGCGTTAAAGCCCAGAGGAAGCAGGCTCATGTGAATGAAGAGAGCCAAGATCGACCCTGAATCACGATGACCCGCCCGGCGGAGGTCACAGGTCAGGTCGGGCTGATGCATAATGCATCCCAGTGGAACGGTCCGGCAGACAGACTCGTCTCACATGAACAGGAATCAGGTGTGGACGTTCAGGGCCAGGACAACATAACGCTCCATGTTTATGGAGAATTCTGACAACACCCTGCAGCTTGGTTCTGGTGAGCATCGTGTTTGCATAAAATGCAGTTTTTATTCTCAGAATCACAAATAAAAATCCTAATTAATAGAATGATGTTTACATCTGGAACTAACTAGCATGGCGGGCCACGTTTACCCTGAAGAGCGTATCAGAGGGTCTCTGGACTTGAATCTGTAACTGGGTCCACCTCTAGGAGGCTTTTGAGTTCTCCGTCACTGAAAAGCCCAAAATTCTCTGACCTGAACCCGCCTGCACGAGTCCTCCGGTCCCTCCGCTGCCGTCTGTAGAAGATTTATTCAGATTCTCGTCCAGGACCTTCAGACATCAAGATGATAACAACACACGTGTAGTTTTATTTGTTGAAGACGAGGATCCGGAAGGGCGGTAGGGTTATTTCTCCTTCACATCGCTGTTTTACTTCAGCTTTCTTTAAGCAGATATGATTCTTGTTGCTGCCGTCTGATAAAACTAACAGAACCGTTTTCACTTCAAAAGCTTCAGAAGTTTCCAGGTATGTTTGAGGCTCTTATTGTGAAGAGTTAATGGATTCTGATTTCCAGTCTGGACCCAACAGCAGGAGCAGAACGCCCCTAATCCGATAGTTTAACTATTTATAGATTAACCTTTAAAAGCAGAACCCGCGGTTGGAAGAGCCACTCATCATTATGGTGGTTATATTTTCAGAATTCCTACTTTAGGATTATAAAACGTATTTGTTAAGAGCCTCCAGGTGAACGAGACCGGTGGTTCTTGTGCGTTCTGCTGCCCAAACCCGAACCCAAACCCTAACCCGGCCTTTCTGTTTAACCCCACAGCTCTCTGAAGTTCTGCTGAACGCCTTGAATCAAAACCTCGTCCAGTTCACGCTGCGGCCGGGGGTCCAGGTCACCGTGTATGCTGCTCACCTGTCAGCAGGTAAACACACAGCTGGTACTGTTGGCTTGGCCCGGCAGGACCTTCGGTAGTGAGTGGGACAAACATAAAGCATGTGGACTTGAAATAGTCAGGATAGTCAGGTACACCTTTCATATGTCTGCTGTCCCCACCCCCACTCAACTAATAACCCCTCCCCTGTGTCTGATTGGCTCCCATCATGTAGCGACACAGAGACATTCAGAGCGTGAGCCTCGTTACACGTATGTGTGCCTCTTCCTATTGGGGACGCTGCTACTTTTAAGATGAGAGTAAGAATATTAAACTGATTCCTGATTCCCATGGGTGTCATTTCTGTTCACTGCTCGTTGCATGAGTCAGCAGGCGGGAATACAGCGCGTCTACCTGGCGGCGATGCTCACACCGCGCCTGCTCTTCTCTCCCTGTCTCTGCAGCGCCCCTGGTGGACACCAGCGAGAACCACAGTGGCTCTGCCATGCTCATGCTGCTGTCTGTAGTGGTTGCGGGTTTAGCCGTGTTTGTCGTCTACAAATTCAAGAGGTAACGTCTTCCTGGAACTCCATACAGGTGTTCCCAACGGGACGCTGATAGGACCAGACGCCGTTTACGTTATCAGGTCCTCCATCTGAAACAAATGTCAGTCTTCAGCTGCCTTCAGCGTTAGGGCCGTGAACGCAGGCGGCTGAGCTTTCTGAAATGTTAAGTTGTTACCTGCTCCAAAGGAAACAAGCGAAGGGTCACGGCGGTGTACCGACTCAATAAACAGCCGTTAGAGAGGTTGTGTCTGTTTTAGTTTAGACTTCACTCTTATGGACGAAATACCGTCTCAACAAAATACCACTTATTTCAGCATTGAAGATTTATTCAGTGAAGTTGTTTGTTTGAATATTTTTGTTTTACTTACAGGTGCAGTTTGTAAGAATTTTACTGTAAAATAATCACAAAACGATCGAACGTCTCCATCGTGATGGAATGAAGGTCATACTGGTTTCATTCTCAGCCGGCTGGAGGCTTGTCGGTTTTTCTCCTTTCACAAAATCAAAAGAAGGACATAATTACGGTTTACACTCCGTGAGTTTGTGAGGTTGCCAAGTCTGTGCTGAGCTAACCCAGCAGCGCTTGTAGTTCGACACCGGCATGGCAAAAAGCTCCAGAGTTGTTTAAAGAACCGAAGCCAGTAAACAGGAGCGACCCAGAGGTTATTTCTTGTACCTCTATGAAATTTTACTCTAATAATGGGTGACGCAGGGTAGAGGTTAACGTTGAGTTAATATTGCTAACAGTGAATTAGAAGCAAATAATCAGCTCTAAAAATGTCTCAGGCTACCTTTTCAGTTACGATTAGCTGTGTGTTACTGGGAAATGTGTGTGTGAAGTGAATAACGAGCCGTTCAGAACTATACCAGTTAGATGGTATACAATGCTGTAGAACAACTACCGTAATATGTGTAGTAAGGGCTCCCTATCAAAGAATGTCCAAGAGTACTACTCCAGACATGACAATGTATTTATCTACTTTTACATTTATACTGTGTATGGCTTGTATTTGCTGATCATGTGGTATTTTCTGGTGTTGATGTGTAACTGGCAACCGCCACGAAACTCACAGAACGGCCGTGAGAAAGTAATATTTTTACTTTAAAAAATTGACTTCAGTAAGCACATTTGACCACAATGATTGTTACAAATTGCACCTTTAAGATTCACCAGCAAAAATGTCATCCATGAAAATTCTACTTCAGAAATTCAACAGGGAAGATTCAACAACAGAGCTGACCTCCTGGTCACTCCAGCCAAAGTAATTAGTCGTGTTCGGGTTGAGCAGCGCCTCGCCTGGAAAACAGACGAGAGCAGACGGACGCAGCAGGGGGAGGGGCTGAAAGCCGGCGTTTAAGTTGGACAGATTTCCCTACATGTGTAGCTCGCGGGTGACGATGGATGACGATATCGCGTTAGCGTTTATACTTGTTTATTTATTTTAATTCTGGTGTGTTAGCAGCTGAAACACATCCTCACGTGCTTGTGGATATCATATATTGTAGACATGTGTATATGGAGACATGACTGTAATAATAAGTAAAGGTTATCAGCTGTAGCTTCAGTGTGCTCATAGGAAACGTGACAAAAGAACACATTTCTCTTCATGGCCTATATAGTTGTCATCATCAACATAACATGATTTACAGAATACATGTGACCTATTAACATTTCATGTTCTACCACCGGATGTTTGGATCAACATGTGAACCAATCAGATCTTAGATCAGGTGAGAGCCAGGCGTTTCCCGTCATCCTCTAGGTTTTGCAGCCGGTGGAGAGCAACTGCAGCGCCTTGCTCCAAAATCTGCGGCCGCCTTGATCTCATGAGGTTATCGTTGCCTACGTAGGCATGACGTCAGAGCAGGTCGGCGTCAAGTCGGACACAAATCTAACCGGCAAGCACCGCTCGCCGATCACCGCTGGTCTAATCTGTGCAGAACTGGCTCATCTGGAACACAGCCGTTGTCACTCCATTGAGTTTAGTGGCTTTTAACCAATCAAATGATGCTTCTCTGATCACGTGACACCAATGAGGCGTCAACCTGAACGAGTGATGATGGCTTTAGCTTGGGTCACCAGGAGGTCACCTCAGTTGTTGGAATTTTGTGGTGAAATTTTTGTGGGTTTATTTTCAGTAAAAAACCACGAAAAACATAATTTCACAGAATAAAAAGTCAGTTTGATGAAGTCCGTATCAAAAAAGTCACCTTGTGTTGAGGCTGTTTGTTCCATCGGCTCCTTCTCCGTTTACCTCACTGTGAATCTTTTCTCAAGGAAGATCCCAGGCCTCAACGTCTATGCGCAGATGCAGAACGAAAAAGAACAAGAACTGACAAGTCCAGCCGATCCGAAGCCCACGCCCAGCTCTCAGCAGGACTTGGTGCCTTCTTTGGAGATTCTGGACACCGAGTTGAACTCGCGGCCCACCGGTGATCCTCAGCTTCTATCTGTGGCTTCATTCACCCTTTCACACCATTGTTTGTTTCACACCTTTTAGTTGCTTCATGACACTCATCCTGCACTTTGTGTGTTTGTAGTGAAGTGGTCCCGACTGCAGGACTGCTAAAGCACAGCCAGTTAAACAGAGCAGTGACTTCTCGGTGGTACGATGACACGCCGTCCTCCTGCTGAGGTTTAGAGGAACCGGACAGAAAACACATCCTCGTTACTTTAGTTTGGTGGTTTCTGCAGAGCAAACATGAAGAAGTCCAGATCACGTCTTTACATCCTGTTTCTTTCCTGTCATTCATCCAGTTTCCATGACGTCTGACTGTAATGATGTCACCTCCGCTCTCCTGTAGACCTCCTTGAAAATGGAGGCAACATTTGTAGGTTTAGATGAAGTCATCCAGGTTTCCTCACGAGTAAAACAAACGCTAAGCCCCTGCTGATGGAAACTACTTTCAACGTGTCATTTAAACCTTTGGATAAGTCATGATGTTAGGTGGACTACGCAGGAAAACACGTAAACTGCAGCGGTTTGTGAAGCGTCTACAGAAAAACCAGAAACAAGTCTAAGAAGTATTTAAATGTCCAGTGGACATGGAGCTGGTTTATGAGACCAGATGCATTTGGAAAGTTATAAAATGACGGGGTTAAAATGTTCTTGTTTTGTAGGCTCGTGTTTTTATTACCTGTAACAACCTCTCATGTCTACTGGGATGATGTCATGAGTATGGTGGGAGGGGGGTCATCTGTAAATTCTGCTGGATAAAAACAAAGGTTGAAAGTTTTCCTAAAATTTACGGAGATCAGGAAGTATTGTAGGTTTCAGCGGGTGCACGGGCAGGATATCTTGCCCTCCAGTGAGAACCTAAAAGCGACACCCGATCAAAAATACTCTTTATTAACACAACCCCACGGGCGAGTCCCGCTGTGGAACTCGTCAGCTACTGCCTCTTGCCCCTTTAAGTCAAGTAATTAGCTGGCCCAGTCGATGCGACCCCCTCCCTGGGGTCTGAGCTTCCAACGCCCCGGTGTTCAGGTTGCGAGGACGGTGGGTGGGTCCACGACTCGGGCCCGGCTGCCAGGCAGATGTCGGCATGGTCTCGGCACCTAGGTTTGTGTTCTGAGTCATGGTGGGGGCCAGGTGCAGCAGGTACAGACAATGTGGAGGGATTTCACCTCCTGTCTCAAGCTCTCAACCACCCCATTAGTGAAGGAATACGCTCATCACCAGCATCTTTCTCAGCTAGTCCTCTCACTCTTGCATCAGATACTGAGCTGGTCTCCAAACCCTTAATGAGCTCAAGCTCCGCAGCAAGGTTGATGGCTGCTTCAAGTGACGCAGGCTTGGCACTCCGTAAACTCACCCTCAGATCCCCACTCCCCAAATGAGCTCAAAGATCTTGTGTGTTAGGACCATCGACATATGTACTGGACAATTAGTGTCCATAGGCTCCAATTATAAGTTTTAAGCCAAAATGGGAGGTGGCCACCACCGCCATTTTGAGCGTGTCACAGGTTCTGTCCAGCCCAGACAATTCCATAAAAGGGAAAAGAGGAGGAGCTGAGGGTGGGGCTGTAAGGCTGGGATCGACTGACGACACCCGTCGAACTGAAGCGATGTAGCTACAAGCTAACCCGGAGGTGGGAGCTAAGCTAACGGAGGTAGCAACCTAGCTACAACCGGAGTTAACTGTGCCCAACACCAGAGCTTCTGAGTCAGCGATACGCCGGGCTGACCGCTGGGTAAAACCGGGTGGAACACAGAGGTCTCCCAGAGCTCCACAAGCCGGCAGCCGCACAGCAGACAGGAGCCGCGATCAGACAGAGATGCGGGGAGAACCAGCCGGCATTCCGGGTGGAAAACATCGGTCTCCCGAGAGCTCCACAAGCCGAACCCAGCTCCACCAACATGTTGTATTTCAACCCATTTTCTAAAGTGCAGCATTATGTTAAATGCACTGGGTTTTACCCTATTACATTTAAATGTCATGGTTAAACAGTACATGTTAAAATCTAAGCTCAGCTCGGCAGTGACCTAAAATACATAAATATAATTTTACTTACCGAAAAAAATGAAGTGGAGACTCCTTGGACGCTCTATTAGTGCAATTAATGCCACAGCAAGTCATTTTGTCCAACAGTTGCACAAAAAATATCCAAACAAGAATACACACACACAGAGACTCAAAATCCCGGAGCAGTTTCCAGGCCAGACCAAGGCTCTACTGAGGCCTTTCCCCGGAGCTAGCTCTGTGGTCACGTGGGTCTGATGCTCATTAATTATACAGAATTTTAGGCTTTTAATACACTTAAACAGAAGAGTGAGAAAAACATTCACCCCCCTCAGAGTTGTCATGAGTGTAAACTAGATCATTTAAACCTAAAACATGTTCTGGTACCAGGCTGTAAACATGTTTATTTCTGCTGTGAAATTGGTATTTTTAACATGGGAGTCAATGAGGATTTGCTCGCTTCTGACACCAGCCCCTAGTGGATGAGGGTGGAACTGCAAATGTTTAACCCCCCCCCCCCCAAGTTTTTTATGTGATAATTCAAACCAAAAAAGATTTCATACCTGTTTAAATAAATGTGAAAACAATGTGGAAGTCAGACATTTGAGGGGATTCCCGCTGACGTCACAACCTGGAATAAGATCTGATGTAGATAATAATTCATTTGTGAACACTTAGAAATAACACGGAGGCACGTTGATAGTGACCTTTTATTTACGGATATCTAATTATGTGCAACCGATACCGTTATAAACTGATGCCGATTTATGCAGGGTGCCCCCCCCCCCCCATGTCTAAACAAAACTTTACATCAGGTCTGTTATGTTTTGACATTTGAGAGAATTTATATCTAGAGAGTTTGATGTGTATTATGTGCGTGGTACGTAGACGTTGGGTCATTCAGAGTTACATTTATTTGCCAGCATCGCCATCGTTAAACACAGACCGATAATATCGGACGTCCAGCAAACAAAGCCACAGAAACAAGCAGCAATAAAATTAAACGATTAAGTCGATTGTGATTAAAGTTAAAATGATCCATTTCTAGTGTGAAAACCAAAAGGAACATTTGATGTTAACAAATACAGTTTTAGAGATGCTGCTGTAAATAAAAGCAGAAATTGAAACCAATCACAGGTTTAGTTTCTTAAATCTGACGAGCTGAGGTGAGGCGGTACCGCGGTTCTGATGGTTCTGTTCTGACCCAACTCCTTTTTCCTCTCGTCCCTCTCCAGGATGTATGAAACCTCATCTACATGTGAACTTCTCCACAGAACTCCCCACATACATGGTCTGAACTCTGGACCGGGCCTCCTCCCCCCC
>SSNQ01034634.1:568939-584174 GCA_006942095.1 Nothobranchius kuhntae
CCTCTGAGATGCTGAGGACAGTAAAGATGGAACAGTTGATTTAAAAGACGCAACTGCGTTGTCAGATAGAGACCAACTATAGTGAAATTTACTTTCATGTCTCGAGAACTCAGTTATAAAAAACTCAAAGGTTATCAGAAAGTGGTCCGAGAGGACTGGATTATGTGGAAAGATCGTTATTTCCTCACACTCTATGCCGTAAGTCAGCACAAGGTCCAATGTATGATGGCAGGAGTGGGTGGAGCAGGGGCGGCGTTAGGCCCGGCTACTTGGGCTGAAGCCCCGGATCTTTCATGTTAAGCCCCGGATCTAAATCGCGGAAGTAACATGCAGTACCAAAGTCCAACAGAGAGGGCGCAGCTGGCAGTAGTTTGTATACAGCCTGCCTGAGCCTCCACCACTGAAGAAGAAGCCCTTCAGCAGCTGGCTTCTTCTGCACTCTCTGTCTGAAACGCATGAGTGAAGATGGACATAAGGACGTTTTTTAGACCAAAAGAACGGCGACAGAACCCCAGCTTTGATGAGACTGGTGTTGACTCAGGTTTGTGAGTCTTATTTGAAAATATTTGTTGTGCTGCTGGTTTGCCTAAAGTTAGCTTACTATCAGGTAAAGTTGTTGGAGAAAGAAAGGGAATATTTACTATCATCTCACACTAAACACTAACAGGAACAATACTCTGCCCTGAATATGCTTAATACTGTATGTAGCTTCAGATTAATAATTATGTGGTACAAGATATATATATATATATATGATGTTGACTAGTGCGTGTCGCGTGTGTGTGCGTGTGTGCGCGCGCGTGTGTTAAGCCCCGGATCTTCTTCAGTCCTAAATCCGCCCCTGGGGTGGAGCTATGTATTCTTTGAGTAAAACCAATTGAGTCTAAGATATTACTAAAGGCTACATTGAGGCAATCATTTTCAATGTCCACATGAATGTTGAAATCCCCCACTACAATGACCTGATCAGTATTTAGCACCAAATCAGATAAAAAATCAGAGATCTGATCCAAAAACTCAGAGTAAGGGCCTGGTGGACGATATAAAACTACAAACAAGAGTGGTTTTACAGTTTTGCTATCTGGATTAGGAAAACTAAGAATAAGATGTTCAAACGAACTGTAGCTATTAATCTGTAAGGGACTGATTAATAAGTCAGAATGAAAAATGGTTGCTACTCCTCCTCCTCACCCTGTACTTCGAGCAATATGATGATTTAAATAATTTGAAGGAGTCGACTCGTTTAAGCTAACATAGTCCTCTTGCTGCAGCCAGGATTCTGTGAGAGAGAGCAAAGAGATCTGATTATCACAAATCAAGTCATTAACTAACAAAGTCTTAGAAAAAATGGATCTAATGTTCAACAACCCACATTTAATTTTTCTAGTTTTCTGCTCAGTTGAGTTTGTTCTAATATTTATGAGATTTCCATGATTTGCTTTATTAAGCCTGATATTTAATCTGTGTGGTTTTGGCCGTGGGCAGGACACTGTCTCTATGGGGTAGTGGGTGGGTAACAGTACAGAAGCTGCAGAGGGGTGGGTTAAACTACGACTCTGCTTCCTGGTCTGGACCCTGGGTTGTCATGGAGGACTAATAAAACTGGCCATATTCCTAGAAAGAAGAGCTGCTCCATCCAAAGAGGGATGGATGCCGTCTCTCCGCATCAGACCAGGTTTTCCCCAAAAAGTTTTCCAATTATCAATGTAGCCCACGTTGTTTTCAGGACACCACCTAGACAGCCAGCGGTTGAAGGACAGCATGCGGCTAAACATGTCGTCACTGGTCCGATCAGGCAGGGGGCCAGAGAAAATTACGGAGTCCGACATTGTTTTGGCAAACTTACACACCGAAGCAACATTAATGTTAGTGACCTCCGATTGGCGTAACCGGGTGTCGTTACCGCCAGCGTGAATAACAATCTTACTGTATTTACGCGTATCCTTAGCCAGCAGTTTCAGATAAGATTTAATGTCGCCCGCTCTGGCCCCAGGTAAACATTTAACTATGGTTGCTGGAGCCTCTAATGCCACGTTTCTGACTACGGAGCTGCCAATGATCAGAGTCGGCTTGTCAGTGGGTGTGTCACTGAGCGGGGAAAATCTGTTAGCTTGTGATTGGTCAGAACACCACATCCTTTAGATTTGTCAACAGCACCGCCCGTGCCCCTTCAAAACATAAAAATGTATTTAAAGGCAGACACGGAATAGACTGAAGAACAGTTTGCAGAAAAAGTACAAAAATATTAACGTTTATTCACTCGTGACTGAAAAAGTATAAGATATGCAGCAAGTGTTTTATTTGTGGAGGGAAATGACAAGAAACATGTGATTAAAGGAGCTGATTGCATGAAGAGCTGGAAGAGAATGAGAGACACATTCATCCACGTTAAAAAGTCTCAGAAACACATTAAAACCATGTAAACACAAAAGTACATACTGTCTTGGAGCAGATACATGACTGTAACGGAGGCAGGGTAACCCGGAGAAGCACAACACCCTCTGTTGCCCTGGCGGGGGATTGCTTTGCAACACTCCCCAAGCAATGGAGAAGTCTGAAGGGAAAACATCTCCATCAGTGTGTGTGTGACTCCACACCCGAGCCAACGGAGAAGTAGGAATTAGGCTGTGGGTTTAGGTAAACAGGTTGCAATGGGATGGAACATAACAAATGTGAAATTTAACATTTTATTTGATTTTGTTCTAACAAATGATAAAAACCCTAATGAAAACAGGCAAACTGTTAACTCTTTCCCTTTGCCCCTACTTTAGCAGCAGGGCAACAGTCTGGCACAGCAGGAAGCAGGATATTTGCATTCCATTAAGGAATGTCAGGAATTATTCTTACATCTGTTCTGTCGGCTCCACCGTCGCTCCCATAGAACAGATTTGTAGAAAAGCTCCTCCAGACTTAAAACACACATGCAGCCTCTGGGATGCACAAACAAATCATTTGCATCCACTAATCCCAACATATTCCAGATTTGCACACCTGCACACCGCAGATTTGACTGAGTAAAGAAGTGATCTGCTGTTGTTTGATATGGAAATGCAGCATTTCCATTCTGCTGATCGCTCCTCAAGTCACAGCAGAGGTTTTCTGTTTTCCTTTGGCTCAAAAGGATCTTTTGTTCTGACTGCAGAGGGCGTATCCGTCCCCTGGCCTCGGCACTAACAGCCACCGACAATAAAAGGTGGCTTAACGGAGAATTTAAGGAGAGTTCAGCTCCTGCAGCAACAAGAGCAGACTTCAAGTTGCATCAGGGTGTGGGTGAGGTGTTAGAGGAGGAAGGCTCATGTTTTTAATGAGACACTATCTGTGTATGAGTGAAGTGAAGTATGCACTCTTAACTCACACTGCCTCATCCAAACAACCTCCTTCAAATCAAACTGAAACTCAGACTCAGATCATTGAGCTGCAGTCGATGAACTTTGAAATCCTCTGAGGTTTCAATCGTTAATTCCTA
This sequence comes from Nothobranchius kuhntae, assembly GCA_006942095.1. Taxonomy (NCBI): domain Eukaryota; kingdom Metazoa; phylum Chordata; class Actinopteri; order Cyprinodontiformes; family Nothobranchiidae; genus Nothobranchius; species Nothobranchius kuhntae. Next base: position 572,406 of record SSNQ01034634.1, read on the forward strand.
TCATTACTGCAGAAGACACACACACACACACACACACACACACAACACACACACACACACACACACACACACACACACACACACACACACACACACACACACACACTCACACGGATTAAATCTCAGAGTCTTTCATTGGAAACACTTTATTCTGCCCATTATCCTGCTGGTCTAAACAAAGCCAACTCTCCTGGCGATGACGTTTCATTAAAATCCCCATCAGAGCTGCAGACTTATCGGGCTCCTTGGCAGCGGACGCTGATGAAATCTCCTCTGACTCATGCTTGTTGGAGGCGTTTTTGCAGAAACCGCAGCAGGCGTTTAACAGCAACCACAGAGTGTAATCCTCTATGTCGCTCAACACCTTTAGAATTTACGTGACGTCACTTCTGGCCGTTTAATTCCAACCTCGAGCCTCTGAGTGGTCTGGCTGCTGCGGCTGTTATTAGTTCTGGAATTAAAGAGCAGCTTGTTTTACGTTTTGCCCGTCAAGCTTCAGCTGCTTCCTGTTTTCTGTACTGCAGTCGTTTTCTTGTGAAAATGATCTTATTATATCTGGAGTGAAATGAAGTAGAAAATTCAACCAAGTGCAAATTAAACTCATCGTCTGCAGGTAAGATGCTGACAGGTTTTCTTTATCTCTGCTTTAATGCATTTTTGAATTGGAAAATGTCACAAAATAATTTTATTTTAAGTTCCACAAAAATAAACAAGAGTCTGCTTCTAGACCTGCAGAAAAAGAAAGAATAGAAAAAAAAGGGACACACAACAATACATCAAGATCTAGCTATCACTGCGTCAGCCTGATGAAGAAATATAAAATCAACATTGTTTAACTGAACAATCACACGATAATAAATCACAGTGCATTTAGTGCCCACCATAGCCTTAAGACATGTGTTGAATGTGCCCAAGTCCATACTTATGAGAGCACCATGTGAGCACCTGTGTGTGTACACGCGCTTGTTTATGTAAGGTTTCTCTATAGGAGCGTCCAATAGAGAGTGTGGGGGGCCACAGATCCGCCCCCCAAAGATGCGCAGGAGACGGGGGGAGCTCCAAGTCCCAGAGATCCAGGAGCTGCCCCAGAACACAGGAACCTCAATGAGACTGCAACCAGAAAGGTCCCCGCCCCCCTCGAGAGGCACAGAGGGTCGCTTCGGGGGGCCACAACCAGCAGCCAGCAGAGTCCCGGGAGATATCAGCGGCAAGCCCACAGGCCCGCCCGCAGCCTCCCACCCCCTAGCCGGCCGAGCCCGGGACCCAGCGACCCGGGACCCAGGGGCGTCCACCCCCGCTGGGAACCCAACAGAGCCCAGGGACCCAGACCCCATCAGGCAGCCACCGGGATTGGTCAGGCAGACGCCAAATCTTAAACCCCCTGACCCGGGAGCCACGGACACTCAGGCAGACCAAGGCACCACACCACACACCAGGTGTGGCAGGGGGAGGGGGGATGAAGATCTATATCATCAAGAGAAGTCCCAGGAGAGGGGAGGAGTCAAAGGCCCCACCTGACATATACAATCATACACAAACACAGTCACACACTCCCTCCCTCATGCTCACGCATGCACATACAACCCAAGACTTACAAAAATGCACGCCGGACACCCACTCATGCTCCCCATACACACCCTATTCACTCTGGTCCCGGTACTGCTGCACATGGGGTACAACCATCACCGGTAACCAGAGTTTGACCCTTTCTGCTGGGGTGCTGAAGAGCAGGCTCCCCCGCCCAACGCTGAGCACAGCAACCCACCACCCCAGACCCCAACCGGATGGCCGGATCTCCCTCCTAGCCTCCAGCCCCAGGAAGCCAAGCGACAACAGAGGTGGCTAAGACCCCTAGTCTCCCTCCACCTGCTCCAATATAGTGTTGTGTGTTGATGAGGTGTATTCAATGGCTGTGGTGAGTGGGCAGTGCGGGCATTGTCTGGCCTATGCCAGCTGATGCCACTACCCTGCCCCACTTGCACCCACAACCCTCGGTGTCTAAGTGTAGTTTAAAATTGGAAGTGGGCACCGGCACTCGGGAGGAGGCTGAAATATCCCCCTGCCAAATGCCGTTGAATGTGCTCACTCCCAAGGCCCTAAGTGTGTGTTTGTGTGGAATGTCGTCGGTGGAAGTGTTTAAGGTGCAAATAAAATTGGGGGGCAGGTTGCCACAGGAATGCGGAAATGGGGTCCATACCCGCACTCCCTGACTTGTCCACCCCCAAGGCCCTATGTGCATGTTTGTGTGATGATGTGAGGGAGCAGGAGGAGAGAAATATGCGGGGATGGGGAGGAATGTCAAGTTGGGCTTAGCCCTCCAGGGAGCCAGCTCCCCCACTGGCTCCAATAGGCACCTCTGTTGTCAAAATGCCACCCAGGGCATGGAGACCCCAGCCCATCCTGCCAGGGCCCAAAGCAGCAGCATTACAGAGCCTCACGGAGTCTGAGGGCACCAACCCAGCCCCACCCCAGCAGAATATCTACGCCCATCCCTGCATTTGCACAACTTCCAGAATATATGACATAGGACATCCAGGTAAGGTTGGGTCCTCCCCCTCCTGGATCCTGTGATGGGACAGCAGAGGAGCCAAGGTCTACCTGAGGCCCCTGAACCCGGGCCAGGCACAGCTGCAAGTTCCTGCCTTCTTCCCGGCAGCATACATGTCAGGACCCGACCCCAAGGCCCCCGCCCAGATCCCCACACGGGGCCGGCCACCACCCCCCACAAGGGTGTCCTTTTCTAAAGGCAAGATAGAGCTTACAACAGGGAATGGTGTTATAAAGGTGGAAACGGACAACGTAAGCGAGTAACAGCTTACAAAAACGGCATTTGGCTGAAATAGGTAAAAACCACCTAAACAGAAAAATCCCCGGCTAAAAGTCCAATGGAGGAAAACACCAAAACTAAAGCTGTAACTCTGTCAAAAGTCCTGAAGAAGAACAAAGTCTACTTTCTACCAAAACCCTAGACGACCGTACACCACAGTTTTAACCTTTAGTGAAAAAGGGTAACCCAGCTCAGGAGAATCTCAGACTAGCTCTGGATCTCCTTGAATGACCGCTGTGGTCTCCTTTTGAAGTCCTCCAGGCTGCTTGATGGCCGATTTGGATCAGCTGCTCCTGTTTCTGGAGTGCCTCTCTCCAAGGTCCTGAACTGCCACTGCGGGAGAGTGAGTCGCTCCGGAAACTGCCCCAGGTGCTGAAAAGCTCAGCAGTGGTGACAGCAGGGCGCAGATAAACATGACGGGGAGCACCGAGGGGACGAGGGTCGTCACACTCAGTCAAATATTTTATGATATTTTAATGACGGTTTCAAAGTTTGAATGAAACATTAATTCCATATTTCCTCAACAGAACAGAATAGATGTTGAACAGCCTGCTATTGTCCCCAGAAGGCCTCAACTTTAGCTTCAGGATAATTTAGCATCACACAGCTTCTTATTTGGGTCTATCACCATGGTAACTGATGCTGGAAACCTGGTCTTCTCAGCAGCAGGTTGGGTTTATTGGAATAAATCAACACAATCAGAATAGAAAATATCAGTTCTTGTGGAAAACAATCAAAACTTTTGTGTCTGACTTTAAAGGCAGTTCATCAGGAATCTGAAACACACACAGCGTCGATTCTCTAAGAAGCATAAGACGTTTTCTTTTGGCCTTCATCTGTCCCAGGAGCCCTGATGCAGGCCATTCTAAACCCCCCACTGTGAATCAGCTGTTTGCCCCTCCCACTTGGCCAGGACATGAGTATGCTAATGATCTGCTTGCTGATTGGTTGGTTTAAACCAGAAGGCCTCGGACCCTGGAGACTATGTCACAGTGTGATGTTTTCATGAGAGGTTGCTCAGAAAATACGGTTTTTCTGACATTTTTGAACTTTTTTAATTTACATAAAAGTAGGTCACACACAGCTTTGACTTCTGGACATTTTGACCACCCAGCTGTCGTCATTCACATACAACAAGAAAATGTTGGTTTAGATTCTTTGTCCCCTTTAACTGATCAGCTGATGGAGTCGAAACAAAGATGATGTTTCTTGATTTTAAAACGAGAGAGAGAGCTTCTTCTTCATCTCCAGATGATGACGTGTTTTATGGCACAAAACACAGTTTATTGAACGTAAACTGACTTAAATGTGTTTTTAATTTCTCCCACAGTTTCAGCATAATTAGCCTTTTTTTCCAGACATATTTTTCTGTTGTTTTCTAAAATCTGAAGCAACGTACTTGATGAGTGTGACTGTTTGTCCGTAAAGCCTCGCATTCTCTCAGGCTGCATCGTCACGTTAATCTTCTCCTTTTGTTTTTATGTTCTTTCATTTATCATGTGAATATTTCTTATTTGCCTTTAGAACACTTTTTCTCTTCATTACGACTTTTTTCTTTATGACTCAGTCGACATTCGTATGAATTAGATTCCTTCTCTGCACCTTGCTTTAGATAAAAGTGTCTGTCAAATACATAAACATCACTCTGGTGGATCTCATGAGGAATTTCATCATAAATCTGAGTGTTTGAGTCAGACAGCACCAGCTGCAGCATAGTGTGTAGTACCTGTGCCCCTCAACAGGGGGCGATATGGTTCTGAGAGACAGCTACAGTTTCCTGACACGTCTCCCAGCCCAGACAGACCCAAAGGCTGCTGATCTGCCTTGAACTTGAAGTGTTTATGCTGTATGATATGATTTTCCCAGCAGTGTGTCATTCGCTGCAGTGGCAAGCGCTGGTGTGTGTGTGTGTGGGGGGGGGGGGGGGGGGGGGGGTGGCTCAATCATGGTTGTCTAAACCGGGACAAACTGTCTACAGGACACAAGCTCGTGTTTTACATGTGAATAAGAGCTAATGCTCGTCTGACAGTGAAACTATGCAGGAAACTGATTCTGCAGCTGAGAGGTTGGAACGTTCGGTTCATCTTCAGCACACAGAGCTGGATGTGCCCTCAGCAAGGAGTTATGGTTCAGAAATTAACCCATTTGTGCATCAGTGTGTAGCTCTATCTGGGTCTGCAACTGAGCCTCCTCCCAGTGGGAAAATGCCCCCCCCCCCCCCCCCCCCCCCCAACCCAAAAAAAAACCTTCAGGAAGAAGAAACCCAAAGATGTCCTCATCAGATTCTAAACTAGGAAATCCAGTGCTTTTCCTCTCTTCTCATCAGCTCCCTCGTGTTTCCAGATCCTCCTCTTCCTCCATCCTGACATCACTAAGGAACAAGACCTGGGTCTACTGATTATACAACGATGTTCTGCTGAGCTGTGGTGGCCTCATGGAGGGGGCCATCGACTAGCACACCGCTGCTACCCACTTAAACATTATCCCTCTCCTGATAATAACTTTTTGCTTTCCTTGACGTTGGATGTGCTACTACTAGTTTATCCGTTTAATTATAGATCCACTAGGATAAATACAATAAAGTTTATCTCTCACCAAATAGAATATTTACTAAGAAATCACAATATAACTATAGACACATTACTTGGCATATATGTTGTGTGTGTGTGTGTGTGTGTGTGTGTGTGCGCGTGTGTGTGCGCGTGTGTGTGTGTGTGTGTCGTGGAGGATGGCTGCTTATACTGAGCCAGGATTCTCTGGAGGTTTCTTCCTGTTAAAAGGGAGTTTTCCTCTCCACTGTTGCTGCATGCTTGCTTAGTATGAGGATTGCTGTATAGTCACTGACACTAGTCAGTGACTTGATGCAATTTGCTGGGTTCCTTATATAGGAAACATTATTTCTGATTGGCTAACTGAACTGACCTGTACTTGAACTTGACTCTTGTCGTGATTTGGCGCTTTATAAATAAACTTGAATTGAATTGAATTGATTTGATTCTTTACAAAGTAAAATTTCTTTAGAACCAAAATGACTAAAAATCTAACAAAATCCTGTCTATGACACATTCAAATATTTGAGTTTTTGACTTGAAGTTCATTCTACGGGTCTGACTCAGCTTCTTTCGTTTAGCTGAGACGTGTTAAAGATGATTGTTCTCTTCTTCATCGCCAGCTGATGACTCATCTTCCTCAGCATTGACCTCTGAAGCTATTTTCATGAGCGGTGAAGGGACTGGGGTCATGTTTACTTTGGTGGATGCCATTCTTGTCTCATGTTGCCTAACCCTAACCCTCTACTTCAAACCAGACTGATGCTCAGAGTCCTTAATCTGGAACCAGAATTAGCATCAGATTCTCACCACACTAGACCTGAAGGAGCTGGAGAGGCTCTACATCTCTGAGCTAATAGTTTATATGAACATGTGATTTTTATTCATAAAAGCAGAAACATAGGAAGTCCTCTGCAGGACCAGGTTTCTTTATAGAAGACGTAGAATAAAGCATCATGTCTTGAGTTTTCTGTATCTAAAAAGTTCAAAGCTTCAGGATTTCTTACTAAAGTGTTTGGACGCAGCACACATAGAACAAGTGACGGATGCAGAACAACAAGCAGCTGATTATAAGTGAACTCGTGGAAGCAGGAATTTCCTCGGGTGGGGAGAATTACCAGGAACAACTCATTTCACAGATCATTGGCAACAGGATCAAGTGTTGATGCAGAGAACCTGTGATGAGACAGGAAACCGCATTTAGGAACACATCGGCTCTCCGAAACCTTTTTCAATATCTCCTGATTTAAATCACACTTCATTTATCCTCACAGCAACGTGTGGAGCTTTGGACTCTAAACAAACTAGCCAGCTGATTAAAGTTATTTACCTTCTGTTTTGGTTCATTTAAGAGGGAGAATTAGATGTTCTGTTGGAATAAGATTAAATAAATACTTAATGCGGTTGTAAAGAAAACATATTTATTTGCAGTTTGCTGTTTTGCCACTAGATGTCATCACAGTGGAGCTGCCAATGCTAATGGTGCGTTAGAAGCAGTCGGCTCTAAAAATATCTCAAGCTACGTTTTAAATTACCAACAACTGAATGTTACTGTGTGTGTGTGTGTGTGTGTGTGTGTGTGTGTGTGTGTGTGTGTGTGTGTGTGTGTGTGTGTGTGTGTGTGTGTGTGTGTGAAGTAAACGTTTTACTTTAGTTAGTCAATCAGAACTTTAACAGCAAGATTGCAAACACTCACACTTCCTCTAATCCTGGACACATATTACCGTAATAAGTGTAATAAGTGCTCCCTACTGCAAAACACCCTAGAGTGCTAACACCAGATATAACAACTACCCATCAACTTTCTGTGTCAGACTCATGGTTTCTGTGTAAGACTGCCGCTGATCTATGACTAGCAACAGCTATGAAACTCAGACAACAGCAGTGAGGAAGTTATCCTATTGCTTACAAAAATGGACTACAGTACCCACATTTGACCACAAGGTGTCAGTCTTACATAATGCACCTTTAAAGTGATGTCATGCAACCTTTTTCATCTTTTTAAAAACATTTCTGGAGAATGTCCTACAATGACCTTTTAAATCACATGACCCGCTTTTGCATGTCGCCTTTCTGAATATGAGGACTCCAGAGTGCTTTACACTACAGTGATCATTCATCCATTCACACGCACATTCACACACTGGTGGTGATGAGCTACACTGTAGCTACAGCTGCCCTGGGGCTCACTGACAGACCCAAGGCTTTCCAACACAGGCACCCCCAGTACCTCCGACCACCGGCAGGCAAGGTGGATTAAGCGTCTTGCCAAGGGACACAACAGCAAGAGCAGCGACCTCCTTTTATCCCGTCTTGGTTGGAGGGGTGTCCGATGGTAATTTATTCTAGCTTCAGCTTTGCTACTATAAATGCCAAAACCCTCCCCAGGGAGCTGCGGCTAATCCCGTTCTGCAAACGCCGTGGTCCTGTAAAAACAGCTAAACTTTTATCAACTTGGCTAGATGATAATTTAGTAACAGAAAGGTGAGAGAGGAGGCCACGCAGCCTGCAGGTCAGATGCTAAATGTTTGTTTTCCTGTAAGTCGCATGCTCAAAGATCAGACTGTTGGTGTCTGGAGGTTAGATGTTTACTTGTTACCTTTAGGAATAAAATAATCTCCTGTAGGAGGCTTGAAGCTGCTCATTCTTCTACTTAAATGTTTTCTGCTCTTCCTCCTCACTACGAAGTAGCTCTGTTTTATTTTACATGATGGGATTCATTCATCTCACAGTCTAGCTCTTGTCACTGATGGAGATTTTCACTCCCCTCCACTAGATGGCACTGTGCTCATGGCTGTGAGGATCCTCATGAACACAGAGGTTTGATCACACAGACATCCTCTATGATCGTTTATCGACACAGTGTGTCGTATTTACACTTCACCCCATCAGACAGACAGCCTCTGTTGCCATGGTAACGTGCTCAAAATGAGCTGCGCAAATCCACAAGATGTAATTTAGTCCCTATCCAAGGAGTCGGATGAGAGTGGCTGGGATGCGTACTGTGGCGGCGTTGACTCAGCAAAGGTCACCGGAGATGACGGCGCTCTGTAAGAGTGAATTTGCAGGGGTGTCTGGGAGGGCTAAGGTGCTGATCCGTTAGCTGCCAGGTAATAAAAGTCAAGTCCTGGAAACTGGTGTCCTGTAAAAGCCAAGTCTCACTTTAACACCGTGCTGTCCCGGTAATCCAGCAGCTGAATTAAATGTCAGCCTGGCTCAGCACACCTGTTAGGCCGAGCTGCGGCTGGGCCACCAGCCCACACATCCTTTCAGCCTGAGTTACGGCATGTTTTATGGCTTCACTGGGTCGCTTCTCCCAAATGACATTAAAACTAAAGCCCGTTTCCCCAGAGACCTTGTCTGGGTTTGCAGCTTAAGCCTGGAGCTGCAGCGCTGCCAACCCTCCCAAACAGATTCAGAAACAGTTGATGAAGCTTTGTTCAGCTGTTGGGTGAACATCAAAATAAACCTTAGAGCTTGGCTTCTATGTGCTTTTATTTGTCTAAATCAGAGGTTTCCAACCTGCGGTTCTGGACCCACGTGTAGCCCCTTTGACATGGCTCCATGGCTTTGACCAAACCTGAGTGAAAAGTTGATAGTTGGCAGTTTTCATGCCTGTTTTAAATAGAAGCATGGTGTTTCTGCAGCAGAATAAAAGAGGACACACATATGTTCCTTCTCATCACAGAATCACATCAAAACATCCAACGATTTCACCCAAATGTGCAGTCATCAGTTCTACTGAAGAGCTATTATGTTGGTAGCTGTCAGTTTTGAATGATAATCTAATATATATCTAAATGTAGAAGATAGTTTTGCTAATTTATGATAATTGATCACATTCTGAGATGTAAAAATGTAATTTTAAAGAAAAACTCAATAAGAAATGTTGCTGTCTTTCTAATGTATTATTATTTAGTTGATTAGTTTACTATTTTATTTATTTTTAATGTTTTTTTAAATGTTTTTATTTTTACACTCAGGTCAGAAAATGCACCAATTATCCCAGGGATTAGGGCTGCTCAATTAATCGAATTTTAATCACGATTACGATCTGAGTTTTGAACGATTATAAAAAACAAAACAAGCCGATTATTTGCTCCTCCCGCTTGCGCTGCCCTAAGTTGCAAATGAAGCGCTCCTCCACAGTGTTGCCAACTTAGCGACTTTGACGCTATTTCTAGCAGTTTTTCAGACCCCCTTCTTGACTTTTTAATCTTAAAAGTACCTAGCGAACATCTCAGAAACATCTCTGGTAACCCTTAGCTACTTTCTGGATAACTGTCGTCGACATTTCCTGCAGGTTAGCTAAACACTCCGCCTGTGCTCCGGACCGTTCTCCAGGACATTAGGAAAGGGAATGATGTAGTGATGTGTCGGTCGCTAAAGACAGCTCTCGGAGTCGGCTCCTTGTCGGATTAACCAGAGTGAGTGACACACACACCGCACCTGCGGACTCCTGAGCAGCTAAAAACAGCTAAATGTGCGCGTGCAGCGTGCTAAACACACGTGCAGCTTGCCCGATTGCTGTGAGACTGGGTTGTGGGGTGGGGGGTGGGGGGTGGGGGTGCAGCTGTGGTTGGGACAATTATTACATTAACTTGTGGACCTGTAAATAAATAGTTTATAAATAAGGTAGAAGTAAGTTCCTCACGCTGATAAATAATAACTAATCTCTCTGAGGACACAGTGCTAGTGCACTCTCCAGCAGCACCTTGACACGACTCAATAAATGCTATGCAACATTTTGTGAACATCAATTTATTTGCATTTATTTGTTATAAATGCCACTGTATAATTCTTGTTGTCAGTATTAGCAAGATATTGGTATTTGGTTCTGTACTGGTTAGACCCAAGGTCTACAGCCCTTGGGTCATAAACTATGAGCTATAAGTATATTGGTCTTTTTATCCTGGGAATCAGGAGTTCTTTTAGTGATCATCTTGTTTCTTATTTTTGTCCTGATTGTGCCCTGAGCAATTTTATGACTGAATAAAAACAAATAAAATCAACAAATTGAAAAATCGTCCTAAATAATCGTGATCTCAATTTCAGTCACCATAATCGTGATTATTATTTTTGCCATAATCGAGCAGCCCTACCAGGGATTAAAATTTATTCTACCAATTCCAGGATTAGGAAGCAAAGCAGGGCAGTTATGGTACTGAGCTATACAACCTAACCAATAATTTAGGATATTAATTGTATTTAACCCCTTATAAACCATTGTCTCCAATGCTCTCAAACCCTTCAGGATTAGTACCTTCATCAGAAATCTACCAGATCTATAGTCACATATGTGTCTGCTGCCCCCTAGTGGATGATCCACAGGTGGTGAGGCCAGCTCGTCACACAGCTGTTGCATTAACATTAGACAAGCTCCATTTTAGAGCTAAATTCATCTTTAATGTTATTATTTGTATACGCGGTGGCTTCCAGCAGATTATGTTCAGGAAGAGCGATCATAAACATGTCTACTCTACTTGTTGCAGACCGTTGGGGTGAAGCTTTATTCTCTGTTGCTCAGCAGCAAATGAATCCTGCTTTATGTTGAATTCATCTGTGTGTGTGTGTGTGTGTGTGTGTGTGTGTGTGTGTGTGTGTGTGTGTTAGTTTTAGCAACACACTTTGAACAGATGTAGATGTAGAAGCTGAGAGCGGTAACAGCATAGCCTGTGTGCGTCTAGCAACGGTTTGGTGCGTATCAAGGCTCGACCAGAAGAGCTAAACCTTCACTGATTCTCAAGATCAGAACATCTTCGGTTAACAGTGAAGTTTGCTTTTTCTGAAGGGTCTTCAGTCCTTCCCTGTGGGTCAATAAGAGGTTTTATTTATGTCTGCACACAGACAGCAGCACGCTGCACGCTTGCTTCCAACTTACAAAATGTCCTGAAAACAAAGTCTAAATCAAACTTTTCTCCATCCATCAGGATGTTCCGTTTGGGGTTTGCCCGGATCATCTGTGCTGTCCGTGAGAAGAACTCTAGTTTTCATTGTCCCGGTTCTTCTGTTAGGAAAGAAGACGACTCAAACCAAAGTCAGATGAAGCTTCTCTCTTGTTTCAGACTGCTAATGGAATTAAAGCATTTAGATCATGATGTAATCAGATTATCTGTTGAGGTGTGAGAATTTCTTTCTGATTCTCCAGACAGACATTCTCTCTGACTGCCGTCTGCTGCAGGTAAGATACGGCCCAATCAGAACTTCTGCATCAGCACACATCCCTTTGAGGTCTCTTTGGTTTTAATTCCACGTTTCCTCTGATTTGTCACAAACTTCTGTATGAAAACCTGCAGATTAGTCTTTCTTCTCCACTCTAAATGCTCCGAATGACACCACTAAAATACGTGTTAGCAGCAGTGCTCCAGACCCGTTTGGGACCTTTTACACCTC
>SSNQ01034634.1:584184-596735 GCA_006942095.1 Nothobranchius kuhntae
GTGTGTGTGTGTGTGTGTGTGTGTGTGTGTGTGTGTGTGTGTGTGTGTTAGTTTTAGCAACACACTTTGAACAGATGTAGATGTAGAAGCTGAGAGCGGTAACAGCATAGCCTGTGTGCGTCTAGCAACGGTTTGGTGCGTATCAAGGCTCGACCAGAAGAGCTAAACCTTCACTGATTCTCAAGATCAGAACATCTTCGGTTAACAGTGAAGTTTGCTTTTTCTGAAGGGTCTTCAGTCCTTCCCTGTGGGTCAATAAGAGGTTTTATTTATGTCTGCACACAGACAGCAGCACGCTGCACGCTTGCTTCCAACTTACAAAATGTCCTGAAAACAAAGTCTAAATCAAACTTTTCTCCATCCATCAGGATGTTCCGTTTGGGGTTTGCCCGGATCATCTGTGCTGTCCGTGAGAAGAACTCTAGTTTTCATTGTCCCGGTTCTTCTGTTAGGAAAGAAGACGACTCAAACCAAAGTCAGATGAAGCTTCTCTCTTGTTTCAGACTGCTAATGGAATTAAAGCATTTAGATCATGATGTAATCAGATTATCTGTTGAGGTGTGAGAATTTCTTTCTGATTCTCCAGACAGACATTCTCTCTGACTGCCGTCTGCTGCAGGTAAGATACGGCCCAATCAGAACTTCTGCATCAGCACACATCCCTTTGAGGTCTCTTTGGTTTTAATTCCACGTTTCCTCTGATTTGTCACAAACTTCTGTATGAAAACCTGCAGATTAGTCTTTCTTCTCCACTCTAAATGCTCCGAATGACACCACTAAAATACGTGTTAGCAGCAGTGCTCCAGACCCGTTTGGGACCTTTTACACCTCCGGCTTTGCTGTTTCTGATTGTGTTGAATTTGTCCTTCCACCTAAAGTCGAAGTGCTCACACGGCCCACTCCTACTTTAACGTCTAATTGCTTGTGTGCTCTAATTATGATGTGATCTCTGCTCTGAGATCGACTCATCTTCCTGCCTCTCCTTCTGCCCACAGAAACAAAATCAGACCCAAACAGTAAAAATTACACATACAGGTGTGCGTAAACTAAATGACATCACAAATGTTTTTGGTATTTATTTCAGTAAAAGCAAAGGGGCCCGAACCAAGTGCATGGAAATCCAAACTGCCAACTCTCATGTGTTGAGAGAGACACACACACACACACACACACACACACACACACACACACACACACACACACACACACACACACACACACACACACACACCTGACATGTATGATTGTGCTTTTTAGGATTTAAAATCCTTGTTTTATAGATTTCATGTGATATTTTAGTTGTCTTAGATATCCGCTGTAAGCCATAATCATCACAATGATAACAGAGGAAGTCTCGGAGTGTCTGGTTTCACGTGTAATGGATCCATCTCATGCATCAGTTTCTCGTTTGAAGTAGAATTATAACATAAATAAACTTTGTCATCATTTTGTGACGTTTGCAGTTTTACCTTCAAACAAAATAAAGTACAGCTGTGGTTCCTGTCTTTGATCGGTGCTTCCATCTGAGATCTAAAAAGGTTTCACAGGTTTCAGTTTGTCTTTGTTTGGTGTTTGAATGCAAGTTTTAGTGTCAGCATGAGTATTACTATAGAACTTCTCTGTTTGCAGATCACTTATCTGACCTTTTCTTTCTTACATCATGATTTAAATGAAGCAGCATCTAATCACATTATTCTCATCAGCTGGCTGATCGTGGCTCATTTATCCACCCATCCACCATTCTTCTGTTAATCCAAGGTTAGAGGCACCAAGTCAAGGAGTGAAACCCAAACTTTTCTTCTTCTCAGAGAAAATCTCCAGCTTCTCCAGAAGCCACTGTCGGTGTGCCCCAGAGCAGCTGTGGCTACACTGTAGCTCATCACCACCAGCGTGTGAATGACGCTGTAGAAAGACAGACCCTTTTTCATTCCTCTCTCCACTTAAAGCCCCAAACCAGAGGTGTTGCTCCAACTTTGCCCATTTGAGAACCGTGACCTCATCTTTGATGGAGCTCGTTCTCCTCTTGGTTGCTTCACACTTCATTGTTAATCACTGTAACGTCACCAAATGGACTGATTTTGAGATTCCACAGTTCATATGCACGGCCAGAGCAAACAACCCTGGCTACACACGTTCTGCTGTATTTGACCCTGACGGGAGATGGAGCGTCTGCACGCAGACTCTTTAATCAGATGACTTCATCAGCTGAGCTGAAGCTTCATCAGATAATAAAGATGAACAGTAGCATTCCTTTTCCCAAGGTTCCTCACAAGAGAACTCCTAAAATAAAGTTTTATTCCCAGAAGAAAAGAAGATTTCATAATAAAAGTAATCATTTATATTTCAGAATAATCCTTGAAGAAAAGAAGATCTTACAATTAATAATCACTAAATATTGCCATGTATAATTATAAATGATGAAATGTTTCATGAATCTGTTCAGTGATGCTAAGTATGTTTACTGGATTAGATCACTCACACCAGACAAGACGTGAGGCTAAATGAAGAAGCATTACACATAAACTAGCCTTGTTACGCAGACTCAGCGGCTCTGCACCACAGAGTGTGCGTTCTGAGAATCCTTGATAACTTTGGTAATCGATAAAGAGCGGGCTATAAAACCATCCGCTCTGCTTCCACCCGGAGACAAGTTCGAACCTCCAACCGAACGAGGGCTGGAGAGCAAAGCTTTAAGACCGTCCATCTTTAGCCGAGCTACCAAAGGATTTTGACACACCGTCAAAACCGTAAGCTTTTGCGCCTGCAAAGCTGAGGACAACAAGAGATGTTTCCTGCAGAACGTTGGTTACGTATTGTAACCCCAGATTCTATGAGTCTAGTCGCAGCCCTTAAGCCACTTGGCCCCACTGGTTCTGTTAGGACTAAGAGCCATCGGAGGCGAGCAGTGGAGTCGCTCCACTTATATAAACCACAAGGGGTGCCCACGTGGTGGGTGTACATTTAAGCTCTTCATGATTGGCTGATGCTGAGATCACCCTTCCAATAGCAGCTCGCTTAAGGGCTGCGACTAGACTCATAGAATCTGGGGTTACAATACGTAACCAATGTTCTATTTCGTCTAGTCTTCGCCCTTAAGCGAGCTGCTATTGGAATAAAGCGCAGCTGGATGGGTTTACGCCACACTGGTTAGCTCAACCAATGGACACACCCAACATGTCTCCTTTTAGTGGGGGTAGCTCAGCCTCAGACCAGGGCTTAAAAGGCTGAGGCAGCCAGAGAGAAGAGTGGGGCCCCCACTAAAAAAATATCATCCACAAGAGGATGAAATTCATTCAAGCAGGGCTGATGAGGTGCCATAATGCGTTCACTCAGCCTGCTGAGGCCCAAGCACTGAACGAGTGATGGATCCTGAAGACACACCTCGTAAATAACGAGTAAAGGAACAGGGTGAAGCCCATGAAGCAGCCTGACAAATGTCTTCCATCGACACACCACTGTGGGGCGCCACAGAAGAGGAAATCCCTCTGGCTGAGTGAGCCCTGAGTGTCTCAGGAGGATCCAGCCCCAATGATGCGTAAGCGAGTGAAATGGCGTCACATAGCCAGAGTCAAAGGCGCTGGGCCAACAGCGCTTGCCCAAGGGAAGACTCCCTGTAGTGCACAAACAGGCTTTGTGAGCGGCGAATCCCTGAAGTGCGTGACACATATCGTGCGAGCGCCGCACCGGGCAGAGAAGAGGGGAAGCCGCCTCCTCCTCAGAATTATGGGGAGGAGGAAAAAGTCCAGCCAATGAAATTGACCTGGATTTGAAGGAAGTATTAATGTTTTTTGGGCACAAAGGCTGGGTTGGGGCAGAAAACAGCAGACCCGCCATCTGCCCGGATCCTGAGGCATGCGGGAGCCACTGAGAGGGCGGTTTGGTCGCTCACTCTCGTGACTGATGACAGTGCCAGCAGCAAGGCAGTTGTAAGTGACAGGAAGTTGAGTGAGACCTGGTCCAAGGGCTCAAATGGGGCTTCAGATAAGCCACGCAGAACCACCGTTAGATCCCACTGGGGAATTAGCGGGCGGGACACAGGTCTGTTCCTCCTGACACCTTTTAGAAAACGTTTTGTGAGGGGATGATTGAAAACAGACCTATCACCAAAACCCTGGTGACAGCATGAGATAGCTGCAGCATATGTCTTAACAGTGCTGAATGCGAGGCCCCTGTCCGTCCGTATCTGCAGAAACGATAGGACATCCGCCAGCTGGCAGGAGAGCGCTTGAACATTCCGCTCTGTGCCCCAGTTCTGGAAAGCTGCCCATTTAGCAGCGTAAGANCACCGTGGCTGAAAGTTCAGCCGCTGAGCCCTCTAGATGACGCTCGTAAGATGGGGACCAAACAGAACGTCAGAGGTGATGTGGCCTTCCAGCATCTCTCTGTGCAGGTGTTCAGGAATGGAGGGCAGGGCCGTGAGCCACAAGGCCGCTGGATAAGGGTCTGCCAGGCAGCAATGCGAGCAGAACCGGTGAGTACAGCAGCGCACAGATTGAGAATGGCATCAGCAGTTTTAGTAATGATGGTTTTTGACTCGACAGGAGAGTCAAGCTCCTCCACCATTTTGGAAACGCCAAAGGCGAGAAGGCGATGGGATTTCCTGCAGCGCCGGTCTGGAAGGCGCACTGGTGTGCGCGATCGGCGAGCCGCCTCAGCAGCTGGTCATGCTTAGCGGGAACTGCTCGCGGTCTAGTGAGGTGGTTCTTGACGCCACACAGCGAGGTCAAGTCCGGCTCCAGTGGAGGAACGGATGGCCAGCCCTGGTCGGAGAAGCCCTCGACCTTGGTAATGGGCGCATATGTGAAAATTGGCGCCTCAAGCCTGGCAGGCTCGGAAGCGGCGGACCAGCAGCTCATGGCAGCTGGGAAGCGCGGCCAGACGGGGTCTGGACAGCGCGTCTGTGTTGCCCCGAAAATTCCCGCCAATTCATCTGCCTCAGGGGAGCCGGTTCTGGAACGGCTAGCCGCTTGCGGGTCGCAGTCGCAGAGATGATGGTGGGCAGCTCCTGGAGCAGCGCTCTAACTGCTGGCAGGGAGGAGCGAGAAACCACTGGAGCAGAAGGACCCGCTGAGCGAGGCTCGTCGACCTCCGTGTTGTACAGGAGGGAATAATGGCTGCGGCAGCCAGCCTCGTCGTGCTCCTCACAAGGCTCGTCGACCTCCGTGTTGTACAGGAGGGAATAATGGCTGCGGCAGCCAGCCTCGTCGTGCCCCTCACGAGGCTTCTCGACCTCCGTGTTGCACAGGAGGGAAAAAGGGCTATGGCAGCCAGCCTCGTGGTCGACCTCCGTCTTGTACAGGAGGGAAGAAGGGCTATGGCAGCCAGCTTCGTCGTACTCCTCGCTGTCGATGACACCGTCCAATCGGTAGGAGCCAGCCGGCTCCTGGCCGACGTTGAAGAACCGTAACGCCTTGTCCAGCGAGTACGTGCCAGCCACCGGAATTTCCTCGTCGGTGGAGGGGGTGAAGTACTCGACCCGGCGGACCTTTTCAGCCACAGGCAGAGCGGTACAAAACAGGCACGAGGCCTGGGGGTCAAGGCCAGGCCAGCGTGGTGAGCCCCGAGACAGACCTCACACTTGGCGTGCAGGTCGCCGCTGGAGATGAAGCCCGTCTGGCAGGCCGGGCAGGTCCTGGCGTCGCTGGACATGGTCGGTGAGTAGATTTTTCTTGTATAATTGCTCTTAAAGGAAGCTCTTAAGCTTGGCGTGAAGAGAAAACGGAGGCGAGCAGTGGAGTCGCTCCACTTATATAACCCACAAGGGGTGCCCACGTGGTGGGCGTACATTTAAGCTCTTCATGATTGGCTGATGCTGAGATCACCCTTCCAATAGCAGCTCGCTTAAGGGCTAAGACTAGACGAAATAGAACAAAGCTGATTTTGCAACACTCCTTCAGAGTGGTTTTGAGACGCTTGGTTGCATCCAGTCCACCCGTGTTACCTGGAGCGATCCTGGACCGACCTGGTGGTACTAGGAGTCAGTCTACGGACTTCTGTACCCGGGGTCTCCAACCCCCCTGACATCTCGGATCCGTAAGGGCGCCTCCACTTGGGTACATAGAACACAGTGAGACGGCGTCTGTATGCAGGCTGATAAGAACAGCTTACAGCTCAGATGCAAACCAAATTCTTTTATTATCCAGAACTCTCCTCTCCCTGAGATGCGGAGATTTTGACTCTGAAATACTAAATTCACACCTGGTTCCAGACACCCATCTCTTGGTTCGCATCCACTCACAGTAAATGATGGTTTAAACCATTTGTCAAGGATTAAAATTGTTTGTAAAATAAATTCTTATTTGTTTGCAAACACTGACGGGTTCTTGAATCAAAGCGAAGTGTGACGATCCCTTAATAATTAAAAGAATCCTAGAACCTTCTAATTAATCATCCTAAAGGTAATATTCTCTAATAATAGAGTATTACAGCTATTGGTCGCAACGTAATGAGAATAGAAATAAATAGCTCTTAAGCTATTTAATTAATCCAATTTAACTTCTATTGACTTCATTACATCACCCACCGAAAGCTGGAGGTCACGGATGGCAAGAAAAGAACCACATCTTCTGCCATAAAGAACATATGAGACCATGATGGTTGTTTTTCTGCAACTGCACCTGAGATACAGTCAATAAACCCCACAAACAGGGTCACCCCAGTAGAAGCCCCAGTGGAGCCCAGGTGGAGCCCAGGTAAAGGTCTGGTGGAGCCCCTGTGGAGCTCTGGGGAGTCTGACCGCAGTTGGGGCAGAGTACGACCCGTTCTGCCTCCATCCTTTCCACCAGGAGAACTCATTCCCTATGGGACCTGACTAAATGCAGATGTGTTCTATTCAAATAGACTCATCTCCCTCTCTTCAGTGTATTTAGACCACACCGCTTCTACACGTCTCCAGCCGGTGCTCAGAAATAATAAAGTGGTTGAATTTAAATGCATGAGAACAAACAAAAACAGCCCCTGCAGGAAGAGGACGTTCAGCCTGCCGGCACCAAGTCTAGAGCAGGACTTTCTCTGCTGGCTGGTGAGACGACAAACCTCTGCTTAGTCTAATTAGATGAGTAATTATGCTCCAGATTTAATGAGAGTGCAATAAATCACTGGCATAAAAACACAACTATGGTTTAAACAGAAGTGCACGCTGCCCCGGGCTTATTGTTTTGCATCTATGACTGCAACCTCTTTATCAGAGGGTTTTAAACATGTCTTGTCTGCATTTCACTGCTTCTGCTCGTTTGGTGGGATGGCTGAACTTTGATTTGAGTCTTTTCTGCCAGTCAGATCAAAGTTGATTGTTTCTGACGTCTGACCCGCCTGCCTCCTGATAAGCACACGCAAGGTGGGCGGCGGCCAAGACTTCATGCTAAAATGTCACCCGCTGCAGGAAATTCATCCTCTCTTTCAGTTTGGAACAGAAAACCGTTTCAGGTGCAGAAATATCAAACCTCAACTCCTCATATCTACAGAATAAAGCTAAGTGAAATGAAACCAGATGTTGTGTTTAAGTGGAGAGTTTAGGTGGTGAAAGGTGAAGATTCGGACTGATCCTCAACGCTTCGACCTGCTAGCTTCATTCCTGCAGCACATCTGGAGTGTTGTCTTTAAAGATCCACAAAGAGTCAGGCAGATGTTTTTGTTCAGCAACAGCTGATTAGATATATTTTAAATGTGACGTAATAAATAGTTTTGCCTCAGAATCTCTCATTGACATCTGAGTATTTGGTTTCAGATGCTTTTGTTGCTATTTTACACAAACACTGCCCTTACGATCGATTATAAGTTAAAGTCGTGGTGCACAGAACTGGTGAAACTTCAAATATATTTCTGAAAAAAAGACAGAAATGAGTCAAATCTCATCATTACAATTTCCTCTTTTGCTTAGAAGACAAACCTCAAACAACACAATTTGAAATTATTTCACATAATTTTCAAAGATGTTCTTGATTAAAGGTGTGGAACACTGAAAAGCCCCTTTTAATGATCATTTCTGATTATAACCAGTCACTCTAAGTTTTGCTGCACGCTGAACAGGAAAATAGTCTCCTACACCTATCTCCTGCTTAATTTGTAATAGAAAATAGACGGTGAAACTCTAGGATTTGAAAAGCCGGACAGTGTGACATCACACTGTCACTTAACATTCGTGGACTCACCCATCTTGACTTGCAACGGGGAAGGCTGTTGATGGTTTAGCGTCCAGAAAATAGCAGAGAACATCTCGACTAGCAGAAGCTAACCTTTACAATTAGCAACTCCACCACACAGCACAACTCCTTCAGGCTTGAGGTATTTGAGGAGATAAAATATCAACGTTGCAAGTTAGTGGTAGAGTTGTTTGCTGTTAGCCAATCTGAGGTGAGATGTCCAAATATCAGGAAATAAGACTCAAAATCCTGTCGTCTGAAGCTTCTTTCTCCTCCAGCTGACTGTTACTTCCTGAAGCAAGTGCACCAGAGCTTTGTTTCCCCATGGTGCAACCAACAAGAGACCTACTAGAGACCATTGCTAATGTATTTGATTAAACGAGTGAACCACACCTTTAAAGATTATTGTATGAAAAGATTAAAGACAGTGAGGGATGATTATCTTACTGGAAGTCACCGAGCTGAAGAAATTCTTTACTGTTCTGTTTTATTTGCTGTCAAACTACATGAATGAGTGATTATTTCACAATACAGTAAAATGAGAAAACATTTTTTTAATTATAATGAAAATCATATAAAATTGTTTGTGAAAGACAAATTCAACGTGTCTGCTATGTTGCAACCAAACACTAATTTTATTTTTATGTTTAGGACAATCAGTGAGCTTCATCAATAAACAAAAATCCTGAATAATTTTAATTCAATATAATCAGAAAATTGGCCAAAAGTGTGGATTTTGTAAAAAAAAAAATTTGATCTATAAACAAACAGCAAATAAATCCCAGATATTCCGACTGCCTGGCAGGCGACTGCTGCTGACTAAAATAACTAAAACGGACTTTTACACCCACTTGTGGAACATTTTAATTATCTCTGCAGCATAACAGATTACCTGCATGTAGACTCCACAGTGTTTTTCCTTTATTTGTAATTACTGAACATTATTATATGACACACATCAGTGGGTCTGAATTGTTTTGTGCTTTAGCCGTTCATCAGCGAGCAGCTTGTTTTTGTTTGGAGGCCTTCAGCTCTTTTGTTCCCTGCCAGCGGCGAGTCGTACCTGCAGGAGCAAGACCGATAATTTCATATCACTTCTCATTTCTGTCAAGCACCATAAACCCATAATGAGATTTTTTTTTTTACCAAGTTGCAAAACAGCCCAACACAGACTGAAAGGCATGAAGAAAACTAATCATGAGGGAAGAACATTAGGTTTCCCCACTAGGAGTTCTGAGCGCCAAACACTTTTATTTTCTGCATTTTGGTCCAAATCAAGCAACAAGTTTAGTTTATGTGGAGCAAAATATGGAAAATCATAATATATAATACTATTTGAGTCACTCATGGAAAGGTGCAAACATGCACACATCACACAACAATCAACAAAGTCATCACGCATGTTTTTGATCTTTGTTCTCGAAACTAAAAGTTTATGGGTCCAAACTGAGATCTCAGCTTGCACTAAACAGTCTGACCACAGATCGGGTTTGTACTTCAGACTAAGGGCTGTGATATACTTGGTGTTAAACAATGCGAGCGCGTGTTTAAAATGGCCGCCACTCTTTACTTGTTTTGACCTGAAACGTTGTTGAGTAACCAGTAGGTGGAGTTGACAAAACGAGTGATCCATGGTGACTCCGTCTCTGGTTTAGAGGTCTTTCGCACCATCTACGACGCCACTGCTGTCTTTTTTCTGTCGTGATCTCAGAATCAACCAGTTAGGAAGCCCTTTCATTGACACCATGTTTGTTTTGGTTGTACCCACAAGTTTTCTAGTGTGCCCCCTAGGGGAACACTCCAATACTACATGCAGTGCAATTCCGTGTAGGTATGCGAAGATGCAGTCTGCACCAACGTGACGCCGGGGACACACTGGCCGCGGAAGCGCCGCGAAAATGGGACCGCCTTCATTCGGTGCCCTTGTTAAGCTATACTATAGACCACATGGGCCGCCAAAGCGCTGCGAATCGCCTCGCGCCGGCGCGCGCCGGCGCTCCAGCCAACGCCGTGCAGCGATCATTTCGGCGTTGGCTCTATTTTTTTCGCGAGCTGTGGGTGAATCGCATCAATTCTGGCAGGAAGTCAAACGTAGACATAAGAGGCAGGCCAGTAAAGTTAACAAAATAAAGCATTTCAAAATAAAATTCCGCAATAGTCAAATGTGTTTGTAATCAGACACTGCAGAAAAACCACACGAACACACACACACATCGAACTTGTGTGCGTGTGTGACCACGTTTTCACCGGAGCAAACAGGACAGAGAGGCAGAAAGTCTGAGGCAAGCAGTTAAGATGGATGACTTTAAATTAATTATGGAAGTTGAGAAACACAAGGAGCTGTACGACCCCCGAAAAACATTATTTACGTACCCATGTCGGAAGAAACTGCTAGGATACAGCTGCAGAATTGGAGCGGGTTCCAAGAGATTCAACTGGCAGAAACAACTCATACCATAGGTTCACACACACACACACACACACACACACTACAGCTGAGCCGAGGCGCGCCTCGACTGGGGCGCGTCTGATCTGAACTGAGGAGCGGCGAGCAGCGGCCGAATTTCGTGAGCGATTCGCTTCGCGGCGCTTCCGCGGCCGGTGTGTCCCCGGCGTGAGGTTAAACAGCAAGTATACTCCAGGCCTGATGCAGAAAGGACTGGCGCTTCTGCCTGGATCACATCTTGACCTGATTGATCTGCAGCTCTGACTCCGACAAACACGTTTCACAGTTATGATCAAACCCAACTTTAACTTTCTTAGCTGCAAAAGACCAAATGAGCCTTCTTGTTGCTGTCTCCAGCTATCGATGATTCCTGAATCTTTTCATAGCCTCCGCTGGGAGCCGCTGGACCGGAAGTTCCCACTCAAACACAGCTGTTCAATGGAAAAGTAAATCCAGTCTGAGGAACAGTAAGGTGTGGATGGTTCTGATAAAAAAGAAGGTCAGGTAAATCTCTGTTCACACGGCTTAGTCCAACTCAGATTATCGGTGCACCAACAACCTGGAGAACCTACAGACAAGATGTCTCTTGTCTCTTGTCCATACTATGGCAAAAAGGGACATTTTCTTTCATTAGGCCTTTAAAAAGTGCTGACATCAGCAGCAATTCATGGCTGCATCACATTCCTATAAACCTTTCAAAGTAACACAGAGCAATTTCCTACTCCCCCCCCCTACAGGATAAAAGTGGAACTACAACTGTCGTAAACAACCCTGGTGCAGCCCACTGTAGCTAGTGCTAACGAGCTAACACTAGCATGGGCCAACTAATACCAAAATAAACAACAAAGCAAAAAGATTATCAAGTCCAGTAGCAACAAAGCCAGGCAGGTCACAACCAGTCTGTGATTTTGTAGCCTCCTTTAGCTTCTTCAAGCTCGTGTAGACCGCGCTGATGTTCAAGCTCTGTGAAGCTGACGGGGGTCAGCTTCAAAAGTGCAGGCAAATAGGCTGCTCGGTTAGTGCTTCGTTTGTGCTGGTTTGTGGAGGTAATATTGACTTTTGTGCTGCAACGGTTTCTGAGATATAAAACTTTATTTAATAGGTCATTCACAGTTCACCGTCCCCCCAAACTGCTCCAAACTTGACCATATTCATCGACTTTTTAGTGATTCGTTTGTGCTGATTTGTGCAGGTAAAATCGACATTTGTGCTGCAACGGTTTCTGAGATATTACGTGTTTTATTTTTGCATGATGACATCATCAAATCAAGTCACTTTTGTGCTCTTTTCTTTGTCAGTCTAAATGTAAGGGAAACCCTGATGTAATACATGTCCACTAAAATTATTGTCATTTTTGATTTTGGAGATGTGCAATATCTCAGAAACCTTTGCAGCACAAACGAAGCACTAAAAACGTAGACTAATATGGTCCATTTGGGAGCAGTTTGGGAATTTGATGATGTCATCATGCAAAAATAAAACTTGTAATATCTCAGAAACCGTTGCAGCACAAACGTCAGTTTCACCTGCACAAATCAGCACAAACGAAGCACTAAAAAAGTAACTATTATGGTCCAGTTTGGAGCAGTCCGGGGGGACGGTGAACTCTGAATGACCTATTAAATAAAGTTTAATATCTCAGAAACCATAGCAGCACAAACGTCAGTTTTACCTACACAAATCAGCACAAACGAAGCACTGACCGAGCATCCTATTTGCCTCCACTTTTGAAGCTGACGGGGGGTCAGCTTAGAGCTCGATGTTCACTCTGGTTTTAGTGATTTGCTTCACGTCCAAAGACATTATTCTCTCCTTACACGTCCAGGCTCCGCCATGATGCCAACAGATAAAGCAAACTTCTGTTTTTTCTTCTTCTTGTGCTTTTTATTATCTTGGGCAAACTGAAAATGCTAACTGCTAGCATTACAGCTAATAGCTGTAAAGCAGGTTCATGCTGGACCCCC
>SSNQ01034634.1:598195-609074 GCA_006942095.1 Nothobranchius kuhntae
TGATGATTCCAGTGTGAAACCGGGGTAAGATGTCAAAGGCTCGTTTGAAACAGCTTTGAACTTTTTAGACTTGTGCCTCTGTGAGTAGAGAGCAGATAGAGACACGTATGTCCTTTAATTAGAAAAATTACATTTTTACATCTTCTTCAACAGTTTACGATGGACTGCCCCATTGACGGACACTTTGTTCATTGTCCAATAGCGTGAGGAGATAGTTTCAAAGCCAACCGTAGATTCCACCCCACTACTGATCTCTGTCTGTGGGTCGTGGCTAGACTATATATTCACATATGGCTTATCAGGATAATCCCATTTAGCTACTTTTAGCTTGAAAAGGCTAGAAGTAAACGATGATCAGCAGAAGTTTGCAAACACGGCTAAAGATTCATCATAAAGCAGAAGCAACACGATTAAGTCAGAGTGATGATTAATAAATCGCTCTTTACCTTTCACTTTCTTTTTACTGCTGAATGGCAGCAGTCATTATTTTTACCACACTAGAAGAAATACATAGATATGGCTCTCATCATGGGTCTGAGTGGCAGCGCGCCACTCAGCTACAGGAGGAACAGGCAGCGTGCTCAACGTGATGTCTGCACCAAGGACCCGAGGCGCGTGGGATTTCACCACTCAGGGCCTTTCAGATGGTGCTTGAAAGTTTCCAGGTTAAAAATGACACACAGTTGGTTGGTTGTGTTTTCCTGCTCAGATGGGCTGAAGCGTGAAGCGAGCGCACGTCTGGTTTAGAATGATCACTAAGAACATCGTGGAATAAAAGATCAAACATTTGACCCGTTAACTCGTTAACTGTCAGGTCGACAGTTGGAGTTTGGTCCCTGCAGTTAATTAAAACATAAAAAAACCACAAAAATAGTACTTTTATAACAACGTGGAATATTTTAACACAAAGTTAATGATGATATTAGCCTCAACGAGATTGAGCTGCTTACATGCAGATGCAGTCGGTTTCCTACTGCATTTTCTGGCTGCTTCAGCAGGATTAAAACTTTAGCCAGACTAACGCGTTTACGTGCGTTTTAAGAAACTGACCTTCGTCTGTTTAGGGCAATAGTTCGGTTCTCTGACTCTCACCGTCACCCATCTTGGCTAACGACGGGGAAGGCTGTTGTTGGTTTAGCATCCAGGAAACAACAGTAAACGTCTCAACTAGCAGAAGCTAACCATTAGCATTAGCAACTCCACCACATGGCAGAACTCCTCTAGGCTTGTGTTTTTTGTGGAGATAAAACACCAACGTTGCAGAGCAAACAGTCAGTGGTAGAGTCACGTTGCTGTTAGCCAATCAGAAGAGAGATTTTATTGTATTTTTATTTAAGCTTTAATTAGTCAGGATGAAAATCCCACTGAGACTAAAAAACCTCCTTTTCAATGTATACCTGGTCAAGAGGGGCTGCGCAAGCATCACACGAAGTTACAGAAAGCACCCGAACCCGAACCCACGTCACACAGTTAAAAACATGTAGAGAAGGAAGTGACGCCACCATCAGCATCAGCCTGAGGAAGTTTGCAGCCGCAAACGAAACGTAGCGGGAAAACAGGTAAACAAAGCTGCTCTGTGTTTTAAAAAGGAACTACAGCATGGAATTAGAGATACGACACAGCAAGAACACACCTAAGATGTACAAACAACACTAAAATAGTAAAAATGGAAAAAACAAATCAAAGTTAGAAGCAGTCTAAATGAAAAAGTTACATGTCATGGAGTTGGCCTCAGTATTTCTTAGTTTAGATGTGAAAACACTCCAAAAATTAGGTGTCATGTCCAAAGTATTCACAAGTATTCAATCCTACTGGAGACCACTGCAAATGTAATGTTTAAATGAGTGAACCACACATTTAAACATTATC
Source organism: Nothobranchius kuhntae (assembly GCA_006942095.1). Classification (NCBI taxonomy): domain Eukaryota; kingdom Metazoa; phylum Chordata; class Actinopteri; order Cyprinodontiformes; family Nothobranchiidae; genus Nothobranchius; species Nothobranchius kuhntae. The sequence goes on from SSNQ01034634.1 coordinate 600,065, forward strand.
ATGCACCAGTGCTGTGCTAGTGTTAAAATGGTTGTTTTTAAAGATATAGTGCATTGAACTATGACCCTTACAGCCACTTGTCTGATAATGATAAAAAATCAGTACAAACTAAATCTTCCGTCATGTTTTCTTTTCTTTTCTGATTGAAAAAGATAATTTTTTAAAGATCGATTAAGATTCAGCCAGAACTTGAGCTACAAAACACACGACTCTAAGCTTCCTGCTGATGAACGAGTGAATGATTAGTTATGTTGTAAATGGTGACTCATCTAAAGTTAGAGCTATGCTGAAATCATTTCAGATGTTTGATATTCTGTTGATAGTTTTTAATGTCAAACTTATCTGAAACAATTCTTCCGCAGTAGAAAAGAAGACGGATCATCTTTGCAGAGTTCATTACTGAAGAAGAAAGATTTATAGCCGTGATGGATCAGATGTCTCACAACAGACCCCAGAAATGTTAAACAGCCATCAGTTGCAACTCTGACGATGCATCATCTTTACGTTTTGATTACAGGAGGATAGAAAAACACCACATGACTTTGTGTTGCTGAGACAAAAGTCTGAAATAAAAGATTTGGAGTCCCATCCTCCCACGTGCTGTGATGAATGGGAACTACGCAGCCTCAGCTGAGGTCATCCATCATGAGCCGTGGTGTTAATTAATGTAGTAGGAGGCTCATTTTGCATCAGCAAAAACAAAAGGTGCGACTTCTTTAGACACTCAGAAGGACCAAAAAGCAGCTGTTCACAAAGAAAATCAGATCAGGATCCACGAGGAGAGAAAACAAAAGCCGGCGTTTTCCACACCAGACTGCAGCTGTAAGCCAAACGGTATCACCTGCTGTTTAATCTCCTCACCAATAACTCACATCAGTCTGAGATCCGGCCGCCTTTATGGGGAGTTTTAGTAAAACGGACATGATTTATAGCAGCGGTCGTTTTGAAAACTCAGCCTGTGTAAATCACATGGAAGGAAAACTGGGCATTTATCTCATGATGCATGAAGTGCTGTAATTCATTACATCTAGGAACGTGTTTGTGCCACAGAACACCGACAAATAAGTAAAGGTTCATGTTTATAAAGCTGTTAGATCTCAGGTTTGTACATCGATTTTAGATCCAGAGAGATGGAAACAAAAATGGAGCCTTTGACTGTTAAACATTGGACTCTTTGGGGCATTTCAAACCCAGGCTCTTTCTCCAGCTCCCATTTAGCCCAGCGTTGGTCAATGGGACGTGGCATCCACATGGAGGTGACTTCCCTTCTTATTGAGCTCAGTCTGGCTGAAGCTCCTCTGCTGGGCCTGGAATCTCGAGACGGTCCCAGTTAGAGAAGGATCCGGCTCAGGTATTTGAGGGGTGTGAGGTCTGGCCCAGCCTATAGAGAACCTAAAGCCGGGCGACTTTTTCACTCGTAGCACTCAGCTTCAGCTCAAACTGTACGACTTCCTCGCAGAGCAGATCTCACGAGTCATGCGCTCACACTGCATGACCCAGTTCTCGGATGCGATCTGACTGCTCACGCTGTACGTCTGGTAGCAACACGTCGGCCCTAAAAATAAGCTAAAAATAGCAGTTTTTACTCAACACGTCAGACTTTTTTGTCTTGTTTTGCCTGTTGTCCTTCGGGAGTGCTGCAGGAGGACACACAGGGATTTATGGGGGTTGGATGAGGAAAACAAAATAAAGAAAGTAAATCTGTGTTTTGTGATCAGTTTAATTTGACATGAACACGACAAACACGCTTTCTTGACAATCTTTGTGAGTAAAAAAACGTGTAGAAATAAAAACGAACAACGTGTGTTATTAGGGAAATAGCGAGCGAGCGGCGTTGATGCAGGATTGCGCATGCGCCGTGAGCGGTTCTGATACTTTTTGGGTCGCAGCTGAGTGAGAGCAGTTCGGAGCTAAAATGGCTATTTTGTTGCTAATTAGCAGGAAATATCTAGAAGAAAGTTCTACAGAAAGTAGCTAAGGGTCCTCAGAAATGTAGCTAGCTTTGTCACTAGGCGTTAGGAACAGCGATAAAGTGGCACTGCCTCTCTCTCTGCTGCTAAAGCTACGGATAGCAAATGCTACGGGCGATGCCTGAGCGTGAACGCGCATGAAGCAGCCTGCTCGACCCGAGCATCTCTCTTTTTCTGTGATTTTACAGAAAAATAGTAAAAATGCCAGGGCTCATTCTACAGGACCAGGGCATTGCAGGAGAATGAATGAAGAAGACATTTATTATTTCTATACATGTTTTGGCTGTCACACTTCCTTATAGTCCCTTTAAATAAACTGATGTAGGACTGTTCAAGAACCCGTGGATAACCTGGATCTTAATTTCACTCAGTCTCGCAAACATCCCGCCCACCAAACCGACAAAGCGTTGTGATTGGCCCACCAAACCACTGTGATTGTCTTGTCACAAAACCGATCTGGGTTGCTGAGGCTTCTATAGAGCTCCGGACCCCATGTGACTCTCAGTTAGTGGACGCCATTTTGGCATGCAAAAAAGGTAAACAAACACGGATGTAACCATGAACATGAACGGGATCCGCTTGGATTTTACTTCGTCGGAGTTTACTTCACACTTTAAAACAGAAGAAATCATTTTATATAGTCAGAAATTAAATAGACTAAACATCTCCGACCCTTACCGTGCCCCTGGGATACTTTTTAAAAACGCTAGAAGCTGTCGGAGCGGACTTCTTACCGGCACAACACCGGACCTGGCTGGGGAAACCCCTTGGGATTCCCCCGGCCGGAGGAGCTGGGGAGAAGGTCTTTGACTCTCGACTCTACTGCCCGCTCCGACGCCAGAAGCTGTCGGAGCGGACCGGCACAACACCGGACCTGGCCGGGGAACCCCTTGGGATTTACCCGGAGGAGCTGGCTCCAGCGGCTGGGGAGAGGGAAGTCACGCTACTGCCCCCGCAACCCGACTCCGGATACGCGGATGAAAATGGATGGATGGACGGACAAATAACAGATTTACACGTAAGTAGTCTCGGTGAGACAGAAATAGCAATCCAAAGTGCTTTTTATGTGTGATCTGACAAATGATCAACCATTGCTTAAAAATTAAATACAGCTTAGCCGGTTAATTGCTGTGATCATAAAACACGTAAACGGCAGCACGCAGAACTCACGAGGCAACGTTTTACGGGATGTTTACTTGCTGCTATGAGTAATAAGACAGAAAAGCCACGCCAAAATAAGTTTAGGAAGCCCACTAAGAATCATAATAAAAGCATTTAAAATAAATACCATACACAGTTGAGGAAACGTTGGTTTAAGTACCTGATATGAAGCGGTCGCTGCATAAGCGAAAACCTTTACTCTCGGGATCCCACAGTTTCATTTTAGCCCGGTCACTAGCGCGTTTTATTACAATGATCCAACGTTTGCGGCGCTCCGGATCTTGGGGAATCCTGTAGATGGCATTCCTTATGTCGTCCGCATCTGTTCTGCATCCTGGGGCACAACAGGAACCTACCATATTTCCCGTTTGATTGAGTTTTCTGACAATAACAAATAGTCCAGCTGCCGGCTTCTGCATGCCAATATGGCGCCGTTTCGATTTGAACTGTTGCATGCCGGGAGAAGTGACGTCAACTCCCGGAGCTCTATAGAGTAGTGGGTCTAGACCAACATGCAGAGCAAATCACTTTGCTTTGGCTATTGTCTGTCTAGATTTCTTGGCTATGTAACTTAGTGTCAACATTTCCTTACTGAGGGAACATGAAGGGATATTCTATTCTATTCTATTCTATTCTATTCTATTCTATTCTATTCTATTCTATTATTCTATACTAATAATTTCAAATATGCAAGTTTGCTTTGAACACTTTTCCTCCAGTCTATCCTTCTATATGGAAACTAATCTTGTCATCAGGCACTGCTCCTCTCCTCTGGTCTCTGGGCTCCCCTAGCCAGCAGTGGCTTACCTCGGTTTTACACTAGAAGCATCAGCAAAACTTTTAACTCATGAACAAAGCAGTCTTTTACACCAGGAGAGTCTTGGCAGCGGCACGGCTTCCTTGCTGTGCTCTTCGCTGGACTCATGAGATCATAAGATCCCTTGAGACTTCAAAGGTCGCAGTTTGTTTATGCAGTCAGCCCATAAACCACAAAGAAGGAAATGACAAAGTTTGATATTGCTGTTTGACGTATATGATGTTGTTCCTCTCCACTGTCGGGATTAAAGCCATCAAAACACACCGCGGCACTTCTAGAACGATACTTCACACGTAAGCTTCATTTATATGAAATAGCATTGCTGCAGTGCTTTTATTTTGAAAATTACTGGGGACTTTAACCTGAAACCATGTGTGATTTCCTGTCTAGCCCTATGTTAACTGCTGAAATTGATGTGTCCCAGAAGCAGCCAAAAATAACCCGTACCAATCTTTAGCGGTGCGGCACGGTGCGGCACAGCGTGGTGCGGCGTGCCGCTTCTGGGATGCACCTGAAAATTGCTGCATCGCGGTTGGTTTGAAACCCTCCATACGGTATAATGGATTCTGTCTGAAGCAGTGATGTTCCGCTGACGTTCCGCGCCACTGATGCTTTCAGTGAGAAACCGGGGATAGGCGACTGGTGTTATGCAGCAGACTTGGTAGTCCAGTGGTTAGAGTGCTAGGCTGGACACCTTCACCACTGGACTACCATAGCCAATACATTACTAAGATGCTGCCGTATGCACATTTTGGCCAAGCGAGCGTGGGCCAAGTTTCACTGAAGCAAAGTGTTTTATTTCCGAGTATAAATTCAGGCTCACGAAAACAACTCATATTTAGGATAAATGACATCTCATTAGTGCCAATGGTAATATTTGATCATATACTGTGCCTACCTTTGTTCTCAAAGGTTTAAAATAGCGTGATATGCAACATATAAAACAGGACACTATCAATTCTTTCTTTTGCACATTTCAATAATAATACATTTTATTTATAATACGCTTTACATTACAGAAGTAATCTCAAAGTGCTACAGAGTATAGGGGACAGGTATAAGGTACACAGCTAGTTAAAAACAGTTAAAATTTCAGGATACTATCAAGCATGGAAAATAAAAACAGTCCCCAGAAATAGATAAAACCCATCTAAAAAGTCATTACAGTGGATACAAACAATAAGTAAAAACAACAAAATAAAGTAAAACACTCAATAGGTCATTGTGCACTAGAAAGCCTGTTTAAACAAAAAGGTCTTGAGGCCTTTTTTGAAAAGCTCCACAGATTGTGTGGCCCTTAGAAATTCTGGGAGAGAATTCCAAAATTGAGGGGCCACTGCCTTGAAGGACCTGTCTCCCATAGTGGAGAGTTTAGTCAGTGGTTGGTGCAGGCGGTGTGAAGAGGTGGTAGAACGGAGGGTTCTTGTGGCAGTGTGTGGGATGAGAAGTTCACTCAGATAGGCAGGAGCAGTCCCATGGATGCACTGGTGAGTAAGAAGGCCAATTTTGTACTGAACTCGATATTGGATGGGCAGCCAGTGAAGTGATCTCAGAACTGGAGTGATATGTTCGTATTTGCGTCTCCTCATCAGGACCCGGGCAGCTGAGTTCTGGATGTGCTGGAGTTTTTGTATGCTCTTGCCGGGGGCCCCAATGAGGAGGGCATTACAATAGTCCAACCTGGAGGAGAGAAACGCATGGACCAACTTCTCTGCATCTGGCAGGGAAAGAGAGGGACGGAGTTTAGCAATGTTTCTGAGGTGGAGAAAAGAGACCTTGCAGAGGTGACGGATGTGGGTGTCAAATGTAAGATTTGAATCTAGTCTGATACCAAGATTTGTTACAGTAGAGGAAAGGGGAATATAAAACAGGACACTATAAATTCTTTCTTTTGCACATTTCAGTCTTATGCTCCAGCCGGCAGGTCTCTTCAAAATTTCATCAGGAAATTTCTAGTTATTGTATTTTCTTGGGTTTTATTTTTTTTCAGTTTGCTGCTCATTTTGTGAACTTTCAAAAATGTGTGATAAACAGATTTTGCACATTTTGAGCTACAGTACGTTTCATCACAATCTGCCTTGTGGCTGAGGGAGGTGAAAATGATCATAGCTTTCAGGTCAGCTATCTGGCTGCTTTTCCGAGGAAAAATCAGTGACACCTCATAGGAAACAAGAAAAAAAAAGGTCTCATTAAGCTCCAGGTGTGATCTGTGGAAAAAATAAAATAAAATAAAAAAATTAAAAATAAAAATCTTCTTTGCATAAAAAAGTGGCTCCATTGACCCCCATACACAATTCCCTNTAGATAGATAGATAGATAGATAGATAGATAGATAGATAGATAGATAGATAGATAGATAGATAGATAGATAGATAGATAAATAGATAGATAGATAGATAGATAGATAGATAGATAGATAGATAGATAGATAGATAGATAGATAGATAGATAGATAGATGATAGATAGATAGATAGATGATAGATAGATAGATAGATAGATAGATAGATAGATAGATAGATAGATAGATAGATAGATAGATAGATAGATAGAATGATAGAATAGATAGATAGATAGATAGATAGATAGATAGATAGATAGATAGATAGATAGATAGATAGATAGATAGATAGATAGATAGATAGATAGATAGATAGATGATAGATGATAGATAGATAGATAGATAGATAGATAGATACATAGATAGATAGATAGATAGATAGATAGATAGATACATAGATGATAGATAGATGATAGATAGATGATAGATAGATAGATAGATAGATAGATAGATAGATGATAGATAGATAGATGATAGATAGATAGATAGATAGATAGATAGATAGATAGATAGATAGATAGATAGATAGATAGATAGATAGATAGATAGATAGATAGATAGATAGATAGATAGATAGATAGATAATTTTACTTGAAAATACATAGTTTCTAAAAGAGCACTAAAGCCGACAGAAACATCTCTTTTAAAGGTGAAAACTGGACCTCACTTTCAGACGTTACGTAACTGAGTCAGTGGGTGTACTTAATACCTCTCAAGGCAAAATTTGCCTAAAAGCTATGAATGATTCAAACCTGCACCTGTGCTGCTACTCAAACCATGTTAATGGATTTCATCTGTGGTGCTGCAGGATCTGCTGATTTAGCTCTTTACTCACGTCTGAGCAACAGCGCTATGCTAACAGCAGTCATCTCATCAGGCAGCATCATCGTGACCACGTTAGCATACAAATGCTAACTGCTGGTTCCTTCTTTGAACGCTGGTGATTAAGAATGTTTTTCAGATTTTTTCTAAAACACATCTTTGGGTTTCACGGTGTAACGTCCAGGAATGGTCAGTTTTCACCTACAGATTGACCTACGTGCCACCGGTCATCTACAGACATAAATCTGCCTCCGTGCATCCCTTGATCTTCCAAGCAACAGGAAAAGATTCGACACTGGGTTTACACAGATTGTCAACATCATGTTTCCTTCTCAAGGCTCTTCTCTGCCAAGCCTGTCCACTTATCTAGGCTGTCCTGCACAGAATAAAGGACTGAACCGTTATAATAGTAAATAATCATATGGTTGGATGAACAATAGTGGTATATGAATACTAATGAAATGTTTGGATTAATCTGTGCTTAAATTACTGTGGTTAAAATCAATTTTATTATTTCCATGAAACATGTTGGTGTTGTGATCAGTAATGTTTGATTTAACAAGTGAATCATTATCTTGAGTCAGAAAAGGGTAGAATGCCTTCTCCGGGTCAGGGATGAGGTCCTGCCCCAAGTGGAGTAGTTTAAGTATCTCGGGGTCTTGTTCATGAGTGAGGGAAAACTGGAACGTGAGATCGATAGGTGGATTGGTGCTGCATCTGCAGCGATGTGGGCGTTGTACCGGTCTGTCGTGGTGAAGAGAGAGCTGAGTCAGAAGGCGAAGCTCTCGATTTACCGGTCGATCTACGTTCCTACCCTCACCTATGGTCACGAGCTTTGGGTAGTGACCGAAAGAACGAGATCGCGGATACAAGCGGCTGAAATGAGTTTTCTCAGCAGAGTGGCTGGGTTCTCCCTTAGAGATAGGGTGAGAAGCTCGGTCATATGGGAGGGGCTCAGAGTAGACCCGCTGCTCCTCCACATCGAGAGGAGCCAATTGAGGTGGCTCGGGCATCTGGTCAGGAGGAGGTCTAAAGGTAGACCCAGGACACGGTGGAGGGACTATGTCTCTAACCTGGCCAGGGAACGCCTTGGGATTCCCCCGGAGGAGCTGGTCCAAGTGTCTGGGGAGAGGGAAGTCTGAGCCTCTCGCCTTAGGCTGCTGCCCCCGCGACCTGGAGGCAAGGGACCCGACTAAAACAGAGGGAGTTAAGATATCTGATGAGAGTTTCATCTGACTGATTATTGAGGTTAAGTCATTTAGTGTAACCCCGGGTTTCCACGGGAGCCGTCAGCAGCACGTTACTGCAGCAGCACGTCTTGCTCGCGTAAGCTGCTGCTTGGCCCTTCCCACGAGACGCGAATCAGCAGGGGAGCAGCTGTCACCGACAGAGCACGAAGTCACACGAGTGACTTCATCAGTAAACACAACAACAAGCAGGAGAAAACTACAACATGGCTCCAAAATGTTTGTGTTTTTATGTTCTGTCCGTTTTATAATCGCCAATACGGACCTGAAAAACAAAGGAGACCGCTAGCTAGGTGATAACTTCTCACGGGGCCGCACAGTTAGTAACTTTTTTTAAAGTAAAGCGACCGGAAGGCAGTACGTTCTTTATTCTGAAAATCTCGGGAGCTTCTCTCCATTTCCGCGTCCGATTTCCTGTCTTTCCTTCCCCAAAAATGTCGAACTTGACCCGTTTCAGAGGCGTCGCGCGTAGGAAATAGAACCGGCGCGTAAAGGCCGCGACATGCTGCTCCTGAGACGCGGCCGACTCGCGCTGCTGACGGCTGCCGACGGCTCCAGTGGAAAAGGTTCTGTTGACCACAGCCGTTCCTATCAGCAGCTATGACGTGCTGCTGCAGTAACGTGCTGCTGACGGCTGCTGTGGAAAGCCGGGGT
>SSNQ01034634.1:625661-645937 GCA_006942095.1 Nothobranchius kuhntae
TTTTACTGTGTGGGCATCGGAACGAGCCCCTGCACCATGAGAACAAACATCTCAGCTCTAAAGCCGATCCTCATATGCAGACGTCACACGTCACGTGATCAGGAAGCAGAACATCCATGTGTTAGGAGATCGTTTTGGCCTCTGCTGTAAAAAAAGTGAGGCGCGAACTGGAAAAGCATCTGCCGATCACAATTTAACAACGGATTATGGAAGAACGCATAAAGATCGACACACACGGATTCTTCCGGATGCAAGAGGTGAGTCTCCGCTTTGTTTTGGTTATTTTGGCGTCGACATCATTCTAGCGTGCAATGTTCTGTGACTCTTGAAAAAAACAGTAAAAAGGGTGAGAAACGCTGGCAGCGAAGGGCTTTAGCGATCAGGAAACGGCTGGCAGCGAATGAGTTAATTACTTGACCATGTTGTAAATGAGAACAGTACTTTGTCTTTAAAGGGACTTTACGGAGTTTTGAAATTTTATGCTCGCAATTGCCCCCTCAGGCCAAAAGTGTAACTGCAGCTTCAATAGTGCACGAGGCGCGCATGCTGTATGTGTACACTCCTGAACAAAAACAACAGCTGAGTCAGTCCCGTACCGGTGTAATTTACAGGTTGCCGGCATGACTTCGACAGAGGTAATAATTATAATATAATGTATTTAGACCAAATCAATTTGGACTGCATATTTTCCAGGTTGTGATAGGTGCATGCATAGCAAAGTGAGTTGAGTGAGGAAGCCAAATAATACAGATATATGAATAAGTTATGTATGATGGAGGAAAAAATACTAGTACACTAAGTATGCATAAACGTTGGCCCTATAGTAATAATAAAATAATTCCGGCGCACAGCGCCAAATATGCGCTGTGTGCCGGGGACCTGCATGTGGCTGCTGTGCAGCGGCTTGTATTTGGGTGCGGGTGTGTAGAAAACCCTTTTTTTTTTTTTTGCTGGTGCGGCTTATATTGAAGTGCACTCTATAGTCCGGAAATAGGTACTCTGATGTGTAGACGCTAGACAAGCAGCCTATAAATGTTATGACATACGGAAACCCCGCAGCTTGCTTTGACAGCATCCACAGCCCTTTCCCCACACGTGTTTAGTAATAATTTCTTACCTTTCCAGCAAAAATGATGCCAGCTGCGGGTCTGTTTTCATACTGAGAGACTGTCTCAGCTTTTTCCACTTCTCGAATGCTGGACGATGCTTATCCTCGTTCGTTGCCTTCGGCGATCACACTCAAGTTTTGCCCATTTTCCTGCGCTGGAATACACTCTTCTTGGTTTCTTTGTCTTGTTTGGGGTCTGGGCTGGAGTTCCACTGGTGCTTTAAGCAACTCTCTTCTTGTTCTTTGCTGAATCCATGCTACCAAAACCACCTCTCGCTCTGCCGCTAAGCTATAGCTAGTAAACAAACGCTGCGGGATATGCCTGAGCATGAACGCGCATGACGTCATTGCGCATTACGCTGCTTCTGGAAGACCCTGGGGAAGCCTGCCTGCTCGACCCTTATTTTTGATTTTACAGGCCTGGAGAGACAATCACGGTAAAAATGCCAGGGCTCATTCTACAGGACCAGGGCATTACAGGAGAATGTATGAAGAAGAAATGTATTATTTCTATACATGTTTTGGCTTTCAAACTTCCATAATGCCCCTTTAAGTGTAACTTTAATCTGTTTGTCTATATGTCTGTTGCTGCTACCTCTTGGCCAGATCGTCGTTGTAAATGAGAATGAGAATATTCCACTTGCAACTTCAGATTGGTGGGCTGCTCTGTTGGATTTAGGAAAAAATGAGCTGACATAATCGGGCTGCAGTCTACTTCCAGCATGTTTCCAGCATGTTTCCTGCGTGTTTTCTGCATGTTTTAGGTCATGAACAGTGATGAACCACTCTTGTAGACACTAATGAAGGCTGGTTAGACATTTCAGGAGTTAGATTAACGTGTTAAAAAGACGAACGCAAAGCAAGTTTTGGTTTTGGTTCTACAAATGGACACTAGGGTGCTAAAAGCAAGCAGGCGTTCCCGGACCAGATTGGAGATTTAACCTCTCCAACGGGTCCTGGGTCGACCCGGGGGCCTCCTGCCAGCAGGACATGCCCAAAACACCTCCCCGGGGAGGCGTCCAGGAGGCATCCTGACCAGATGCTCAAACCACCTCAACTGGCTCCTTTCGATCCGGAGGAGCAGCGGTTCTACTCCGAGTCCCTCCCGAATGTCCGAGCTCCTCACCCTATCTCTAAGGCTGAGCCCGGCCACCCTACGGAGGAAACTCATTTCGGCCGCTTGTATCCGCGATCTCGTTCTTTCGGTCATTACCCAAAGCTCATGACCATAGGTGAGGATTGGGACGTCGATCGACCGGTAAATCGAGAGCCTGGCTTTCTGGCTCAGCTCTCTCTTCACCACGACAGATCGGCTCAGCGTCCGCATCACTGCAGACGCCGAACCAATCCGCCTGTCGATCTCCCGATCCCTCCTACCCTCACTCGTGAACAAGACCCCAAGATACTTAAACTCCTCCACTTGAGGTAGGACCTCTCTCCCGACCCGGAGTTGGCAAGCCATCCTTTTCCGGTCGAGAACCATGGTCTCAGATTTGGAGGTGCTGATCCTCATCCCAGCCGCTTCACACTCGGCCGCGAACCTACCCAGCAAGAGCTGAAGGTCAGAGCTGGATGAAGCTAGGAGGACCACATCATCCGCAAAAAGCAGGGACGAGATAATTATACAAAGTAATTGCTTGACTAGTTAGCTAACTAGAGTTCAATTTGGAAAGAAAAAAATAATAGTAATAATAATTCCAAAAGCAAAAGGATTTTTGCACATATACCTATTCAAACATATATGCATTAAAGTGCCTATATGGTTGCACATACTTCATATGTACATATACATATAGATATACACACATATCCACTACATATACACATAAACAAACATACATACGTATTTATACATACACACATGAATATACCTACACACATATTCTATAGCTTTATTTATTTATTTATTCATTTTATATCATCGATTTACATGTATATGATTCCAGTATTTCATTTTTAATTAGTATTGTGAAAGTAAATATCGTTTTCGCATCCTTGATTACATTACCTAGCTTATTCCATATTTTAACTCCATATATAGAGACACAGCGCTCCTTTATAATTATTCTGTGCTTAGGTATTGTAAATAATTATGTCCTTTGAGTTCATATTTACTCTGCCTTTTTTATAAATCTTCTAAGTAAATTTTTAGGAAGGTTTTTTTTGTTTGCATTACACATAAATTCAGAAATATTGTAGTCCACTAGGTCATAGAATTTTAATGCATTTGTTTTAATGAATAACGGATTAGATGGATCTCTGTAATTACTGTAATGATTCTTATTGCTTTTTTTTTGCAATATATAGATAGAATTTGTATAAGTTTTATATGTAGTGCCCCAGATTTCCATACAATAGTTCAAATATGGTGCAATAAGTGAATTATATAATAAATATAGGGAGCTATCGTCCAGTGACCATTTTACTCTATGTAACATTGCAATTGTTTTAGCTATTTTAGTTTTCACATTGTTTATATGTGGCTTCCAAGATACATTTTCATCGATTATAACTCCTAAAAATTTGACTTCTTTTACTCTTGTAATATTAATATCATCTATATTTAACAGACTTGTATCATTTGAGTTACTTTTAATAAATATCATGAAACATGATTTATCAGTGTTTAACGAGAGTTTATTTCCATCCAGCCATAATTTTATTTTTTTCATCTCAGTTTGTACTGTTTCTACCATCTGTTTGATATTATCTCCTGCACAATAAAAGGCAGTGTCATCTGCAAATAGAATACATTTTAATATATTTGATATAGAGGCAATATCATTTATATACATAATAAATAGTTTCGGACCCAGTACTGACCCTTGTGGTACCCCACAAGTAATATCCCGTAGATTTGATTTAATGTCATTTATTTGTACATGTTGTTTCCTATTATTCAAATAACTTGTTAACCATTTTAGAGCCATTGCTTTGATACCATATTTACTAAGTTTTTTAAGAAGAATTTCTCGATCTACTGCATCAAACGCTTTTTTTAAATCAATAAAAATACTTATGAAATGGTTCTTTTTGTTAACGGCCTCTGATATTTCCTCTGTAAGTTACATTAGTGCCATGGAAGTTGAATGATTAGTTCTAAAACCATTTTGACTGTCATTTAATATATTTTCTTTCGTCAGAAATTCATCTAGCCTAGTGATAAATAGTTTTTCTAACATTTTTGAAAATTGCGACAATAAGGATATTGGTCTGTAACTGGAAAAAGTATGTCTTTCACCACTTTTGTATATTGGTATGACTTTTGCTATTTTCTTGTTATCTGGAAATGTCCCTGTTGTGAAAGATAAATTACATATGTACGTGAAGGGATGGATGATATTTTCTATTATATCTTTTATTAATGATATGTGTAGATGTGTAGTTCTTTTATTGATTCATTTATTTACAATGATTCTTGTTTCATCGCTAGTTACTGGACTCAGAAGTATACTATTATTATTACTTATTTTTCCACTGATGTTATAATTAGTTCTTTTAGGAATGCTGTTTGCTAAGTTTGGTCCTACATGAGTAAAGTAATTGTTAAATTTATTTACTTTTGTGCTAGTTTCACTAATTTCCGACCGTCCATTTACAAAGTACTGCGGAACAGTTGAAGCAGTTTTATTTCTTTTTGTTACACTATCCAGTATTCCCCAAGTAGCTCTGAAATTATTTTTATCTTTGTCTAAGAAATAGCTATAATAATCTTTTTTTTTGTTTTCTTATTATTGTAACTAATCTATTCTTGTATTTTTTGTACCTATTTTCTGCTTCACTTGTTCTTTGCTTTAAAAAGCATCTATATGAGGTATTTTTTTCTTACAGGCATTCTGCAGCCCTTTTGTCATCCATGGATTGTTCATCCCTTGTCTTTTAGTTTGAATTAAGGTTTTACAGTTTTTATCATATTGGTTACACAATATTCTTAAAAAGGAGTTGTAAGCCATGTTTACATCTTTAACATAAACTGTTTCCCAGTTTTGTTGTTCCGAGTCTCTTTTTAGTGCATCTATAGCGTTTTGTGACCTATCTCTTATTAGTCTTTGCATTTTATGTTGAAATTTAATCTGATTATTTTTATAGACTGTAAAATTTGGCAGGTGATCGCTGATGTCTGTCATTACAATTCCACTTCTCTCTATTCCCCTTGCAACGTTAGTAATTATATTATCTATTGTAGTTGAACTGTGTGCATTTATTCTTGTTGGTTTGGTTATCAGTGGAAACAAACCCAGTAGATACAATGAATTTATAGTCGTTTGCAGTCTTTGAGTTATTTACATTTTCCAGATCAATATTAAAATCTCCACAGAGAAATATATCCTTGTTGCAGATTCCACTCAACATTTCAGTAATTGTGAATGATTCTACACAGGATCCTGGTGCTCTGTATGCACAACTTATTATGTTTTTTGTCTTCTCATAAATTATTTCTATAGTAATTATTTCCATTATATCGTTGATGGCTGTTGACATGTTATAAATAACTTTGCTTTTCAAATTATTACAAATATATAGTGCTACACCACCTCCTCTTTTATTTTTCTGATTTAGTAAATACATCTCATAGCCCTCTATTTGTACTTCTTCATTATTGCCTTCTTTTAGCCATGTTTCTGTAATTGCAATAATTTGAAATCTTCTTTTGTTTAGTGTTAAAAAAAACAAAATTTTGAAATAATCACAATACAAACTTCTACAATTAAAGTGAATGATTGACAGTGATCCTTCTGATAAAACAATCATCTAGTTCTTGATCTCTGTAATATTCACATTCCTTATTCATATGCATGTATATATTATTTTCTAGATAATTTTCAGGGTCATATATTTTGTATTCTAGTTCCTCATTTGTACATGTAACATCCATTTTTTTCTTTTGTTTTCTTTATTTACCTGAACTTCATTTTCATGCTTCTGTAGGTGATTTTACTCTGTTTTACAACCCTCTTCCCACTTTCAATGATTATTGAATTTTTCCAGATCTTTCAGATCTTTTATTATCTTCGCTTGTGACCCTTCGTGTTCTTTGATCCATACATTCCCATTTCTTGTCCATGTTGCTACAATTTTTTTTCTGTTTTTTTAAGATCCGTGCCTCTCTAGCTATTGTCCCATAACTTTTTGTTAAGTGTTGATTTATATACACATTGGTGCCTCTTAGCTTGCTTGATTGCACCTGTACACTGTTCCTTAGTTTTCTGCTGATGAATTTTACAATAATAGCTGGCTTTGTTTTCTCTGGTTTTTTAGGCAGTGTGTGACGTATAGATATGGCTTCTTTTTGGATAGTTACATTTTTACTGTGCAGAAAGGTAACTACTTGTTGTTCAAGTGTCTCCAGTTCTTTTTCTGAGGCATCTTCTGCTGAGTCATGATTCGTCACTGCTTTTGCATAGCTTTTGTGTCGGGTTTCCAGTCCCATTATTATCAGATCCTCTCTTCTTCTGTACTGTTCGAGTTCATCAACTCTTTGCTCTAAAGCTGTTATCTTTTTGTCTTTTTCAGTCAACAGTACTTTAAGTTCTTTCACCTCCTCCACCAGTCTCAATAATCCATTCTGCTGTGCTGTTATATTTGACAGCTCACCTGATATGAAGTTCAGTGATCGTTTGATCTCCTCCAGGTCATCTTGAGCCATGTCTTTGCCTCATCCTGCAGCTCTTCCTCCAGACATCCCTGCCACTCAGATAGATGTTCAACTTGCATTATCACCACAACGCGATGTTGTTGGTCCTATTAATCGAACCACTCCTGGTTCGGTGCTGCTGGACCAGGCTGGTGGAAAAATGCTGGGTTCAGTGTTGCTGGGCCGAACCGATATTACCACGCCGGGTTCGGTGCTGTCACAACGAGCCGGTGGAGTCCTGCTGGTTCGGTGCTGCCAGGCCGAGCCTGTAGAGTCACGCTGGTTTGGTGCTGCATTCGGACTTGCTCTGGTGTTTCCTCAAACATGCTGCGGTCACAGCGAGCCGGTAGATTCACTCTTTTTTGCTTGCGCTGCCTGCCACACTACGCATAAAATTTCTCCCTCAAAAATGGGCCCTTTGTGTGGTCAAGTGAATGTGGCCTGAAGAATGAACCGCAGCACTGTGATCTTCTAAGCTTTGGACTGAATTTCATCCAAAGACATAAGACTGGAGCTTGTTGGGCTATTCCACACAGAACAATGTGGAAACATGTATCCAATTTTGCCTCGGCAACTGCCACTGCTGCACCCCGCTTGGCTATCCGGTACCTGTCTGCTGCCTCCAGAGACCCACAGACCAGCCCCGCCCTGTAGGCCTCCTTCTTCAGCCTGACGGCTCCCCGAACCTCTGGTGTCCACCAGCGGGTACGGGGGTTGCTACCACGACTGGCACCGGCCACCTTGTGACCACAGCTAGCAACAGCCGCCTCAACAATCGCAGAGTGGAACAAGACCCACTCAGCGTTGATGTCCCCCACTGCTCTTGGGACACCGTCAAAGCTCTGCCGGAGGTGGGAGTTGAAGACCGTCTTAACAGGTTCTTCTGCCAGGCGTTCCAGCAGACCCTCACTATGCGTTTGGGTCTGCCAGGTCTACGCGGCATCTTCCCCTGCCATCTGATCCAACTCACCACCAGGTGGTGATCAGCTGACAGCTCCGCTCCTCTCTTCACTCGGGTGTCCAAAACATACGGCCGCAGGTCAGATGATACGACTACAAAGTCTATCATCGACCTGTGACCTAGGCTGCCCTGGTACCAAGTGTACTGATGGGCATCCTTATGTTCGAACATGGTGTTCGTTATGGCCAAACTGCGGCTTGCACACAAGTCCAATAACCAAACACCACTCGAGTTCAGATCAGGCGGGCCGTTCCTCCCAATCACACCCCTCCAGCTCATGCTGTCATTGCCCACGTGAGCATTGAAGTCCCCCAGCAGGACAATGGAGTCCCCTGATGGAGCACTATCTAGCACTCATCCCAGGGACTCCAAAAAGGGTGGGTAATCTGAACTGATATTTAGCCCATAAGCACAAACAACAGTTAGGACCCGTTTCCCGACCCGAAGGCGCAGGGAAGCTACCCTCTCGTCTCCCGGGGTAAATCCCAACACACAGGCAGAGGGCCTTGGGGCTAACAAAAAGCCAACCCCAGCCCTCCGCCTCTCCCCCGGAGCAACTCCAGCAAAGAAGAGTGTCCAACCCCTCTCAAGGACTTGGGTTCCAGAGCCAATGCAATGTGTCGAGGTGAGTCCGACTATATCTAGCCGGTACCGTTCAACCTCTGCCACAAGCTCCTGCTCTCTCCCCGCCAGCGAGGTGATGTTCCATGTCCCAGTAACCACTTTTATTGTCCGGGGATTGGACCGCCAAGGCTCCCGCCTCGGTCTGCCACCCGATCCACACTGCACCGGACCCTTCATGTTCCTCCTGCGGGTGGTGGGTCCACAGTTGGATGAGCCCATGTGTCTGGTTTGGGCTGGGCCCGGCCAGGCCCCATGGGTGAAAGCCCGGTCACCAGGCGCTCGCTCACGGGCCCCAACCCCAGGCCTGGCTCCAGGGTGGGACCCCGGTAACCCTCCGGGCCGGGTACTCCGACTCTTTGTTCTTACGTCCATGAAAGATCTTCTGAAACCTACAAATAATTTCAGAGTGCAGCTCACCGCTCCCCACGGGGATGGGTCAAATGTGGAGATGAATTTCACCAGTGTGTGATGACTAATGGGACTTGAACTTTAATTTAAAGAGAAAGTCAACCCCTACCAGAGTCTTACTCAACTCCCACTTCCTGTTTGATAAATGCAACAACTGCTGTTGCCTTGCAGACCGAGAGGGCAGAGCCGCTAACAAATACACACACACACACAGGCTCACAATGGCATTGTGATATCATATGGTACCAGCTAATGTCCTAGGATACCTCTTAGCCAATAGCGATGGCAAATTTTAATCCAAATGCAGTGCAGAGTTTTCACCTGACAACGGCACAACACTGACAGTTTTAGGCAGAAAATAAAAATTTTAACTAAAATGCACTAAAGTGCAAAACTATTGACTACACATGTCTGCAGCACGATTAGACATGCATTTATATAGTTTATCAGAAACAATAAAGTTCATTTGGGGGTGACTTGCTCTTTAATTTTACTGAGTGATTGGACGTTTTTTCTCACAATGCTATTTGGATCCATTCACTTACTATGTTTTATGCTAAGCTAAAGCTAAAGGTGTACAGCTGGGTCAGGAGAATGACATTTCTAACTCTGGGAAATATGTCAACAGACAATTTTTCAACTTTGAGTGGAATATCCCTTTAAACACGAAACGTTCCAGTAATTTTATGGATTTTAGGAACAGTTTAAGTTTAGGGTTGATTATTATTATTTTTGTCCAGGTAGCACATTTATCTGTGAGACCTTTTTAGTAAATAATTCCACTGCCCACCAAATCTCCAGTCAGACATGTTTTGTTTCAAATCTGAGAACAAATCAAGTTTAATTGACCTTTAAAGTGATATTTAATATTTGCCAGGTTGCGGGCGAGGGTGTTTGAGGTGTTTTAGCCTTGTCAGTGTGAGAAATAACCATCAGGAAACATTAAATATGCTCCCAGTCACATGGCGCAGGCGACTGCTGCAGCCTGGTGCAAGGCTCCAGGTGTTTGTGCGGAGCAAAAGTGTCTCGTGATGAGATGTAATTTAGTTTCTGTTCTCTCTGAAGTGGTCGGATGGAACCTGATGACTCCTTTGTACTTCAGAGCCATTCAAGTTCTGAAGCGTTTCCCGGCAAATGATCAAATCAGATCCAAAAAGGAGAAAAAATGCCTCCATTTGGCAACCAAATCAGAGCGCTCATCCTTTCAGAGAAGCACAAGGCATCAAGGACAAGCACCAATTTCCCAGGGACCGAAGGAAAAGACCAGGTTGGTTTTTTATGCGATTCCAGATGCCTCATTACAGCGTGATGTCTTTCATCATTATTCTTTCGTGTAATTCTGTCACACGGAGCATCTGTACTCTTCTCACGGTGTTTATTCATGCAAATATTTTTCATCTAAAAACAAATCAACAACTTGGGTGGGGGTGGGGGAGTAAAAAATTATTAAAAACTAAAAATCACATGATGCTCATGCAGCTTTGGCCCAATCGGAGTATGTGGCAAAACCACAAAGGAAACTCCAGCAGCTTTCCCTCATTTATTGTTTTATTCACACTTCTGTCCGTTTTTTCTACACTAAAGAAGAAAAAACCCAAAACCACAAAAGGAAAGAACACCATTGTTACCAGCTGAAACAAACATTCCACCAACATGCATGATGACGTGAAGGGCTGGCTGGCATCCAACTTCTTAAAACTGAATGAACAGAAGTCTGAGTTTATTGTTTTTGACCCCCGCAACCACCATGGCTCTCACCCTGTTTGTGATCTTTTAACCCTTAACCCCAAACAGTGTGTGACGAGTCTCGGGGTCAAGCTGGATGCTGGACTCACAATGGCCCCACAGATACACTCTGTAGTGAGGTCTTGTTTTTATCAGCTTCGCCGCCTTACTCACCTCAGACGAATCCTGAAACGGAGGCATTTGGAGTCAGTCATTCATGCATTCATTACCTCTCGCCTGGACTATGCAAACGCCCTCCTCGTTGGTGTTCCGGACTCTGCCCTGAATCGGCTGCAGGTTGTTCAGAACGCTGCTGCCAGGTTCTTGACGGGTACACACCGACGTAGCCACATTACACCTGTCCTGGCACATCTTCACTGGCTCCCTGTCATTTTCAGAGTGCAGTTTAAGTTACTGACTTTTGTTTTTAAAGCACTCAGTGACCTGGCACCTTCCTACCTCTCTGCCCTTCTCACTCCATATGTGCCCACCCGCTCGTTGAGGTCGGCTGACCTTTTGCTGCTGCACACGCCGCGGATGAGGCTCAAATCGCGGGGGGATCGAGCATTTGTCCATGCTGCCCCAAAGCTATGGAACTCATTGCCCAATGGAGTTCGGCAGGCTCCATCTCTTGC
Source organism: Nothobranchius kuhntae (assembly GCA_006942095.1). Taxonomy (NCBI): domain Eukaryota; kingdom Metazoa; phylum Chordata; class Actinopteri; order Cyprinodontiformes; family Nothobranchiidae; genus Nothobranchius; species Nothobranchius kuhntae. Next base: position 636,758 of record SSNQ01034634.1, read on the forward strand.
GGTTTTTAAATCTCGTTTAAAGACCCACTTTTACACTTTGGCTTTTAGACAGTGACTCGTTTTAGTGTTTTATTGTGTCATTGTTTTAATGTGTTCTTATTATTCATGTTTTCTCTGCTTTTAATTGAGATTTTTATCCTTTGTTTTAGCTCCTTGTAATGGGTGTGTTTTGTTTTAGCCTGTGCAGCACTTTGGGCAGCTCCCATGCTGCATTTTAAATGTGCTATATAAATAAACTATGCTATGCTATGCTATGCTAATAAAAACAACCTAATTAACTGGCCAGTTCAGGTGTCTGATGTCTCATATAAATAAGGTTTCTTCATAACGTGGTCCGTTTAAGTCCTGTAATGAAAACCGAAGCATCACAATCATTATGGATGCAAACAGGATCTGAGTCATCGTGGAGGATGGGAAAAGTGGCTTTTAGCTGGATGATCTGCATCGGAACAGCCAGGTGTAAGGAGCACCACCGCAGCGCTGCAGCAGTGTGACGAGCTGAAAGGTCTGCACACAAAAAGACTTCAGACAGTCTCCACGTGGAGCTTCAGAAAAGGTAAAATGGAAAATGAAAGCACAGATGCTGTCGCAATCCATCAGGGGCATCACAATTCAACAGAGTCTTAGAAGTGTCAGGATGTGGCAACAGGACGACTTCAGCTGAGCAGAGACGCCTCCTGACAGCATCATCATCATCATCATCGCTATGCCAACCGGATTCATCCGAATTCAAACGTCAATCACAGAAGAAGAGGGATGTTATCCGCAGCAGCAGAGTGAAGAGAGTGATGACTGTCCTTATGAGCTACTTTATGATTAAAAACTTTAATAAGTTTCAATCCATTTAGAGCTCTTAAAGGTAATCAGACTCAGTAAAAGCCCCACACTTATCTTTTAATGGGTTATTTTAATGGCTGTCGCTAATCCAGATATCTCAGTTATTATCAAGATGCTGAAATCATATTGATGTTTAACTCTGATGAGTTTATCTCTGCAGCCGAGCTCAACCCTTTAATGCCACCTTCTTTTAACTTCACTTGAGTTTCTCAGGCTTCAGTAAAATGTTTTAAAGGTTGGAGAGTTTGACTGTTTTGGTTTCACATTTAAATAATTATTATACCTTTAAATGATTTCCACCTTTAGAGATCAACTTCCCTTAGAAACCATTTTTTAATGATTATTTACGATTATAACGGGCCACTCTGAGTTTTTCATGCAGGCTGAACATGAAAATAGTCTCCTACACCTATCTCCTGCATTAGCATCTGATAGAAAACAGACTGTCACTTAACATTCATTGGCTCCCCCATCGGGAAGGCTGTTGTTGGTTTAACATCTGGGAATCAGCTGAGGATTTCTCGACTCGTTTAAGCTGTTAGCATTAGCATCCCCACCACACAGCGGAACTACTCCAGGCAGTGTTAGTTGTGGAGAAGAAACATCAATGTTGCAGAGCAAACAGAGCCAGTGATAGAGTCGCATTGCTGTTAGCCAATCAGAGGAGAGATGTCCAAATATCAGGAAATAAGACTCCAAATCCTGCTGTTTTCTGCCAATTTCTCCTTCGGCTGACCTTGGGTTTTTCTCAATGTCCAGGCGCCTGGCCTCGCGAAGCGATGTCTGGCGGGGCCAGACGCCTTGCTTACGAGGACACGGGCCTTCCTTGGTCAAAAAAACCAGTTAAATGGAACAGACTTGCATCACATGACCATGGCTTCCACGGCGGTCATGTAAGGTCACGTGACACGGGAGATAACGTTATATTTTATACGCATAAGTTTCAATATAAATATGTAACAAGCCTTATACTTTTAAATTGTGTATATGTTTGTTAAATTAAAAATATAAGCAAGTTACTACCCGCTAGCCACCGACGCTGCAACTACTAAGCAACTAACCAATCATAGATAACTTCTTTGGATCTAAAAAAAATAATATTTTAAATTAGTTGACTTACTTTTAAACTTGAAAATTGTCCCTGAAGTAGCTGCCGGCTTCTGATCCGCCATCCTTTAGAAAATACAGCTGTGTATTCTGGGTAATTTTTGACCAAGGCTAGGCTACAAGACACCTCCTGTATATCCTCGCTCAGCTAGCTAAACAGCTGTAGCGTTATGAATATTATAATGGTCTGCCCTTAACAGCTGCCCCTTCACACAGTAACACCGCCAAGGTCGGATGCTTGGTTCAGTATGTTTACATTCCAGGAGAAGAGACAGAAGAAGAGAAGAAGAACGCTTTCCGTTAATTAATCAAAGTACTTTATTTGTGATAAGCTAATCAAAGCATATGTTGATCATTAATAATCAGGTGAATGATCTGTGAAATAAAGATGTCATGAGTTATGTGTTTAATGAATTAACAGGACTGCACCAGACAGACTGATCTACATTACCATGGAAACGCATGACACATTGTTTTCAACCAATCAGAACTTTTGTCTGTGGTAGGGCAGAATCTGGGTTGTTTAATGAAAGTTGTCCAATCCGGTTTACTAAGATTTATAAACAACTAGGGGATATAAAACAAGGCAACGCCATTTTATACTCAGTTCCATTTTAACCTCAGTTCTGTTCAGTTGGAGGTCCTAAGGATTTCCATCGTCATCATTAAGAAAGTTACAGGCTGGCCAGCTGTACTTTCTACTTTAAGCTGAGAACTGTCAAGCTGGAGATTTCTGTCATTTGAACAACAAGACGACGTTCCTTCAAAATAAGAGTGAACTTGCTGACGCCTGCCGACTGCTACCTGAGTCGACCCACAGACGGGCTTTGTAGTGCTGCAACCGCTGTTTCACCAGCTCCGGTACATCCGAGGTCCGAGGACCTGGCATTTCCTGATCTACACGGGAGACTCCATAGGTACGTGGTCACGGCACGAAATGGCGGCTCATGTCATCAGCTTCTGAAGCCTCGTGGTAGTCTAGTCATAACAACCAGATTCGCTACGTCAGCCTAGAGATTCTGAACAAAACACACACACACACACACACACACACCAACACAAAACATCCAAATCCATATGCATCCATCATTGAGATAGTCCTGGTAGATTGTAAGAATTTATAATTATAGAAATTAAAGATTCTTAAACGATCCCAACTCTCTTTTCTTGTCTCTCAGTCAATACAAAGTGTTTAAGTAAACTCCCTGATGATAAAAACAACCTCTTCTGATTATAATACTTAGATCTAATTGCAGTGTATAGAAATACAATTCAGATAACTACAAATGGCGAGCCAGCCAGGAGACGAACCTAGAATCTTCTGATGAACGGAACTGAGGTTAACATGGAACTGAGTATAAAATGGCATTGCCTTGTTTTATATCCCCTAATTGTTTACAAATCTTAGTAAACCGGACTGGACAACTTTCATTAAACAACCCAGATTCTGCCCTACCACAGACGAAAGTTCTGATTGGTTGAAAACAATTTGTCATGCGTTTCCATGGTAATGTAGATCAGTCTGTCTGGTGCAGTCCTGTTAATTCATTAAACACATAACTCATGACATCTTTATTTCACAGATCATTCACCTGATTATTAATGATCAACATATGCTTTGATTAGCTTATCACAAATAAAGTACTTTGATTAGTTAACGGAAAGCGTTCTTCTTCTCTTCTTCTGTCTCTTCTCCTGGAATGTAAACATACTGAACCAAGCGTCCGACCTTGGCAATGTTACTGTGTGAAGGGGCAGCTGTTAAGGCCAGACCATTATAATATTCATAACGCTACACACCCCCCTTTTCAAGGTCAATGTGGTCCTGCAAGAGACCACTTGGTCGTTGAACAAACCCAAGTTATGAAGAATCTTGACAACCGAACAGGATGCGATCCCACTGGAACAGCCAACTGTGGTGAGGTACGAACCCCACGCTGAAGAACAGTCTCGCACACTCCTCAGGAAGAACACAAGTCAGCAAGTTATTAACTATTCCCCATGGAAGCCATAACTGAACCAAGCGTCCGACCTTGGCGATGTTACTGTGTGAAGGGGCAGCTGTTAAGGGCAGACAATTATAATATTCATAACGCTACACAGCTATCACCAAATGGTTCCCGAGCGTGGCTGTGTCTGCAGCTCACCGCTCCCCCAGGGGATGGGTCAAACGCGGAGAACAAATTTCGCACACACATTAGTGTGTGTGACAACTGATGGGACTTTAACTTTAACAAGCAGAGAACATACCTCGTAGAACATGAACATTGGAACACGTCTTGGCGGCCCCTGATGACGTATCTCCTAGGCAACCGGGACGGGGCCAAGACATCAAGGCAAGGTTCCTTGGCATTGAAAATCACCCATTTACTTCCTTAAACAGGTGCACCAGAGATTTCTGTCCCTAGAGTACAACTTACAAGGTATTCATTCCTACTAGCTACGCTGCAAATGTGTTAAAATATGAGTATAACTGACCTTCACTGGAATGTTCCTTCAGGTTCCTTCAGAGGTGAAAGATAACAAAGTCATCATTTCAGACTAGAAAGTCAATACAGCACAACCAAATGAAGAGAAAGTATTTATCAATAATTGTTTTGTATTCAATGCATAAATGTGATGTTTTCTCATCAGCTTCATTTTGTTTGACATTCACACATTCCAGGATCTCGAGCTGCAAGGAATGAAAAATATAAATTTGTATTTTTGAAATGCTCCCGGTCTTCCTTAGGCTCTTTAAGATGTTGTGATGTCCAGCTTCAGGTCTTGTGTTGTCCAGCTCTTTCTTAGTCTCATCCCAAAAAGTCAGCAGAACCAGGTAATGAAGATGGACTGGAGATGCAGCGGGCTGGTTCAGAACCCATTTCCTCTCTCTAATGGTAACAGGTCGTGTTTTTGGGATAATCCTGGATCAGGTGTGGTTTCAAAGGCAGTAGATCAGTTAATGAGTACTGACCCAAACCAGAACCATAGCAACTCCTGGTGTGTTTCTCAATGTCAAGGCGTCTGGCCTTGTAAGGCGATGTCTTGCGAGGCCAGGCGCCTTGCTTACGAGGACACGGGCCTTCCTTGGTCAAAGAAAACGGTCAAATGGAACAGACTTGCATCATGTGACCGCGGCTCCCACGGCGATCACGTAACGTCACGTGACACGGGAGATAACGTTAAATTTTATATATTTCAATATAAATACATAGCGAGCCTTTTACTTTACCACGGTGTATTCTGGGTAAATTTTGACCAAGACTAAGCTACAAGACACCTCCCATGTGTCCTTGTTCAGCTAGCTAAACGGCTAACAAATTGAGAACACACGCCTCAGTAGAACATGAATATTGGAACTGATTGGGACACGTCTTGGCAGTTCCTGATGACGTATCTCTTAGGTAACTGGGGCGGGGCCAAGACATCAAGGCAAGGCGCCTTGACATTGAGAAACACCCCTGGACTTGGTGTTGACATGTGCTACAGAACCAAACTGTCTCTTTCCACTGAGGCTGTGGTGCATCCCAAATGGACCCCAGAAAAATCAGCTCCTGCTTCCTGGGGTAATGTCATCTGTTGGTGGTTCAGGATGTGGAGCCGTCTGGGATCTGAGATCAAGGTGGTCCTTTTTAGGAGCTTATTTCATCATCTCCAATCCTCAAAGGTTTATAACTTCTTTTGCTAGACTGGTTTTCAGGGATTATACATTGGGAGTACTCTCAACTCAGTAGAGTAGAGTAGAGTGTCCGCCCTGGGGCTGAGAGATCAGAGTTCAAGTCCCGGTCGGGTCAGACCAAAGACTTTAAAAAAAGGGACCCCATGCCTTCCTGCTTGACACAGCTTCAAGAGGTCGGACTGAGGGGTTAATCCACACAATGGTTCCCGAGTGCAGCCACAGCTGTAGCTCACCGCTACAGGGTGATGGGGATGGATCAAATGTGGAGATGAATTTCACCAGTGTGTGATGACTGAGACTTTAACAAAATACATGAAATTTATTCATTTGGGCACACCTGTTGCAGCCAAATGAATTAAAGGGTCTTGAATGACATTTATATATCTTTAGATCAGGGTTTTTCTGTAGCACTTATTTTATTGGACCTTACAGCAGCGTTTGACACGGTGGACTATGACACACTGCTTGATCGCCTGGAACTATGTGTAGGGATCACTGGGTCTGCCCTTGACTGGTTTCGTTCCTACCTATATGCTAGGAGGTTCCGTGTGAGATTAGGGTAAGCTGTCTCTTCTTGGGAGGCTCTGCACTGGGGAGTTCTGCAAGGCTCAATTCTCAGACAACCTGCGTTTTACAAATTATTTGTTGCCATTGGTGTCCATCTTCCACAGACATGGCATTAAGTTCCACTTATACGCTGATGACTGCCAGATCTATTCTCTACTATCTCTGGGGAACGCAGCTTCTTTTTTAAACCTTGAGAAATGTGTAAATGAGGTCAAGGCACGGCTTGCAGCTAATTTCCTGTACATTAATTAATTAATTTCCCTCTGGGATTAATAAAGTATTTTTGAATTAATGAATGTAAAACGGAATTTATCATGTTTCACCCAAGCTGCAGCACAGATTTAGGTTCTATTGTCGATTTGTGCACCTTGTCATCCCTCCAGAAGCCATTTGTCACTAGCCTGGGGGTGAGACTTGATTCTGCTCTTAGATTGAATTCTCATGTCAACTCAGTAGTACGGTCGTGCTTTTTTCAGTTACGTCGCCTTACTAAACTCAAGCCTATTCTTTCCAGAACTCACTCGGAGTGTGTACTCCATGCGTTTGTGATCTCTAGGATGGACTATTGTAACTCCCTCTGTGCTGGGTTGGGTCAGACTATTGTGCATCACCTGCAATTAGTGCAGAACAGTGCTGCTAGGTTTTTGACTGGAACTAGGAAAAGGGACCACATTTCTCCAGTGCTGAGTTCTCTTCACTGGCTCAGTCTCATACCGGGCACAGTTTAAAATTCTGCTTTTTGTGTTTACGTTTTTCCAAAACAGTGCCCCCACTTCTTAATAAAACATGTTCCCTCAAGATCATTACGGTTGGCTGACCAAAAATTGCTTATCGTCCCTCGCACCCGATTTAAGACTCGTGGTAATCGGGCTTTTCAAGTCGTTACACACTCTCTCTGGAACCAGCTCCCACTCACAATCAAACAGTCCCCACCTACGGTTGTCTTTAAGAGCAGGTTGAAGACTCATTTTCATAGGATGGCTTTCTCCGAAAGCATTTGGTTTCTGTTTTTTATTTATTTTTTGTTCTTAGCTTTCTTTTAACTAATTAATTTTGATTATTTTTTCATCTAAATTTGATCTCATTGGCATTGTATTGTTCTCACAACTGTCTATGTTCTTATTTTGTTTTTAATGTTTTTATGACTTGCTACTTTTATCTTTGTTACTTTTCTTGTCCAGCGCCTTGGGCCCCCTATGAAGGTGGTGGAAAGCACTATATAAATAAAACTTGATTGATTGATGAAATAATAAATTAGTGTCATGTTGAAATATTTATGTGTGTGAATGTGTGTGTGAATGGGTGAATGACTGATTGTGTTGTAAAGCACCTTGGGGGGTTCCAGGACTCTAGAAGGCGCTATATCAAATACAGGCTATTTACCATTTACCATTATTTTTCCTTTTTCTAAATAAACCTCATGTACATGTTTGGATTAACACTAATGGGACATCATGAGTTGGATTAGTTGTAACAGCAACTTGTCATCTGTTCATTTTCTTTTAAAACTAAAATGAAGAAAGTTCTAAACTTCAGGTCACTTTAAAGCTACGGTTGGTTGTTTTGGACCAACGGCATCTTCTAATGTTTAAATTAAGGTTTAATTGTTCTGATCAGGGAACATTTCAGCACAGATAAGCTGTAATTTGTTCTTCTAAATATTTTTTTTCCTGCCTCATCGGTACCTGATTGCAAATCCACCAATTTGGTGGTGTTTTGTGTTCCTGCCCTGCAGGAACTTTTAGTTACTGGTGGAGAACTGTCGTCTGTTCTGCTCCCAAATTACCCACTCCCACTCGGGGAGGTAGTGACGACAAATAACAATACAGGACTCTTTCGAGGCCCTGTAATTGGAAGGAGTACACTTTAAATCCTTTAACGAGGATCTATTGGAGGGCAAGTCTGGTCAGATCCCCGAACCTGGAGTGGCGGAGACAGGCGCCGCGAGGCGTCCAGTGCGGTAACGCAAACGAACTTGGAGAAGCTGGCGGGAGCCCCGGGGAGAGTTCTCTTTTCTTTGTGAAGGGCAGGGCTATGGCAAGCCAAATGAGCATTTATTCTGATATCAGGATATCAGCCAGAATTGTCATGAACATGTAAGCCATTTCTGTCCACTAGTTAACTAGTGAACCATTAATGGCTCACTAGCTAGCTAGTTGATTGTAGCAGGCTCACTAGTTACCTAGTTGATGCATCCATTGTCCAAACTAGTTAACTAGTGAGGACATAAATGTATACTAGTAAACTAGTTCAAGCCTACATTCACACTAGCTAGCTAGTTGCACAGAATTCTAATTAGGAGGCGGAGAATTTCTCAAATTGAGGCTTTCTATTGGCTCACTATGTTAAAATAAAATATGACAACCAATCACAGTGCGGAATTTTGCAAAATCCCACCCCAAACATTTGCATGCGGCACACAAGTTAACATGCTGGCCAGAGGAACCTCAGCTAGTGAACTAGTGGCTTCAGTGTGACACTTACATGTAAACTTGTGAAGGCGGAACTGCTCACTAGTTAACTAGTGAGGGTACAAATGTCTCTCGTCTCGTCTCTCGTCTCGTCTTCCTCCGCTTATCCGGGTCCGGGTCGCGGGGGCAGCATCCCAACTAGGGAGCTCCAGGCCGTCCTCTCCCCGGCCTTGTCCACCAGCTCCTCCGGCAGGACCCCAAGGCGTTCCCGGACCAGATTGGAGATGTAACTTCTCCAACGTGTCCTGGGTCGACCCGGGGGCCTTCTGCCGGCAGGACATGCCCGAAACACCTCCCCGGGGAGGCGTCCAGGAGGCATCCTGACCAGATGCCCAAACCACCTCAACTGGCTCCTTTCGATCCGGAGGAGCAGCGGTTCTACTCCGAGTCCCTCCCGAATGTCCGAGCTCCTCACCCTATCTCTAAGGCTGAGCCCGGCCACCCTACGGAGGAAACTCATTTCGGCCGCTTGTATCCGCGATCTCGTTCTTTCGGTCATTACCCAAAGCTCATGACCATAGGTGAGGATTGGGACGT
>SSNQ01034634.1:651468-745892 GCA_006942095.1 Nothobranchius kuhntae
CATGGCGCACCCAGAAAAACAAACAAACATGGCTGGGCTGAGATTGTTGGTGACATAAAAAATAAATGAATCAATAAATACATTTTCCATTGGAATCTCCAAATGCATTTGAATACTTTGGTAACAACCATTTAAAGAGCAAGTCACCCCCTACAAGAAGCTTAGTTCACTCCCACTTCATGTTTGAAAAATGCAACAAATGCTGTTGCTTGGCAGACCGAGAGGGCGGAGCCGCTAACAAATACACACACACACAGGCTCACAATGGCATTATGACATCATAATATACCAGATGACATCATAGCATACCTCTTAGCCAATAGCGGTGGCAGATTTAAATTCAAATACAGTGCAGAATTTTTCCCTGACGACGGTGCAACACTGACAGTTTTAGGCAGAATATTTTAATTTTAACCAAGATGCACTGAACTGCCAAATTGTTGACTACACATGTCTGCAGCATGATTAGACACTCCTTTATATAGTTTATCAGCAAAAAAAAATGTGATTTGGGGGTGACTTGCTCTTTAAAGCCTGGTCACACAGAGTTATGCTTTTTTCTTTTTCTATTTATTGAAAATCTGTCTGAAGTACGTCTCATTCTAGTCCGTCTTTTGTCTCCAAACCCTCCCAAAGACGTCCCTAGATTTGTGACGCAGTCAGGAAACTAAACTGGGATCCAGACACCCCACAACATTGTTTTCCAGTAACTGTAAAATTCCAGAGACTCCTTGAGTTTTCTGAAGGAATTTGAGAATCCAATTTGAGACATTTTGTTAACTAATTTGGGAATGTCGCCAACAGTCACAACATAGTGAGATACCTGCTTCTGTTTGGTTTTCTCTGGAGAACGGAAACACGTTTACATGTAGCTGTATGAATTGTTCCATTTAAAATAATAAAACAGGATTTCAAAGCAAAGCAACATCCAGTAAATCCTCTCTGAGCTTAATGCTGGTTCGTCACAGCTTAAACATAAAACACTGAAAACCGGTCACATTAACCCTGAAAACTCCCAAATAATCACATTTACTGAATATTACGAGAATGTTCCAGAAATAATAAAAGTGGGCATTCTTCTTAAATAAAAAATAAGGAGCAGAAATGTTGCGATTTAATTTCAGACGCATTAAATGCATCTTTATTATGTTTAGAAAAATCACCAGTAAAATGTTGCCTCTCAGCTCATTTTCTCTCTAGACTAATTACAGGCTTTTAAAAACGCAAACACGACAGTCATTGCATTTTTCTTGCTCCCGTATATTTCTGTGATTTTGTATTAAACACTTTTCATTTATTACTTGAGGTTTTGAAAATATAAACTGGTGAAATGTATTTTAACTGGACAAACTGTAACCTGCAGTCTGGGTTGCTGCCCATCATTTGTCCTTTTGATTAGCGATGCATTACGGTATTCCTGTGTAAATAAAAATGACGGCAAAAACAACATATTACCTGCAAATTACATGCACGTAAAAGGGCACCAACTGTCAGAATCCAACAGTAAGCTTATATTTGAGGATAAACACGGATGGAGCAAAAAACAAAAACCAAAACAATAACTTTAAATGTCTACATTCTTCTGTGATGGGTTGGATTTGTCGTGTGAAGACTTTGAACCAGTTGCCACGCATTCCCGTCTATCGCTCCGAGTTTGGATCAGAACCTTCAGAGGCAAAACGTAATGCGATGATTTCAGTAGCTGTTAAGGTTAGGTTCAAAGGTCGTCTCGTCTGTCTGGTTATCTAGAGAACATTTCTACTGAAAATATATTAATATATTACACATGATCGTTCTCATATTGGTCCTATTCGTGTCATTCTAGTCTGATCTCTGAACAGTTTATCTCTTCTCATTTTCACCCGTCAGTAATGGAAGAGGCTCAGATGGAGGAGTCGCATCAAACAAAACTAAAAAGAAACCAACAAAAAAACAAGAACACCTGAAAATCTGGGAAAACAGTCGACACAGTAGTGTCAGTATTCATATTCAGAGCTATCTCCAGGTTACTTCTGTGGCAGCATTAACAGAAGATCTCGGAACTTCCTTGAATCCTTCACAGTAAGAGTCTCAAACATGCAGCTCATTAAATAGGTAATACATCCGGTTCAATTATGTAATTAGAAACTCTTATTGTGGAAGACTAAAGGAAGTTGTAAGTTCCGATGTGGACGCTGCTAAGGAAATAGCCGAACAACAGATAGATTTACAGGAGCAAAATGTAAGAATTTTACTGTGAAATGACAGGGAAAAAGCTCCAGACTTGTTTAAAAAGCTAAAGCCAGTAAACAGGAGTGACCCAGAAGTTATGTCTTGTACCCATAAGAAGCCACAGCATCTTTTTGTTTTACTCTAATATCATTAGAGGCTAACTTTGAGATAACAATGCTAATGGTGAATCAGAAGCAAATAGTCGGCTCAGCAAGCTAACAGCATAATGGCAAACCCCAAAAATAGCATAGGACCGTAATAAGTGTAGAACGTACTCCCTACCATGAAGCATGTAAGAGTGCAAACACCAGCTACAACAACGTCTTTATCTACTTATCAACTTACTGGTGCTGATCCATAACTGGCAACAGCCATGGAACTCATGGAATGGTAGCGAGATGCTGACTTTTTGTTTAGAAAAGTGGACTGTAGTACCCATGTTTGACCACAAGATGTCACCCTTACTTCATTCTTACATTTTGCACCTTTAAGATAGTTCATATTTCATTAGAATGTTTTGTGTGGATGTTATTGCCTTTATTTTGGAGCATTTCCTCTCTTTGACTTTATTCTTCACCACATGTCCCTGCTTTTTATTTTTTCTCTCCCCTCCATCGCGCCTCTAACGCTCCTTGGTAAGCTAAACAGAACCGGGGCAGAATTGACAGGACTCATTTGGACGAATGTTTAGAAAAGGACTATTTACAACACTTGCTTATCTACAACACAGAAACTGTCCTCGGTAACAACATGCACGTCATAGAGCTCAGCAAAGCAAACGTTTGTCTTTGCCTCACTTTTTAACACACTTCCAAAAACACACCGGCTCCGACCCCGGCGCCGTGGCTCTGAGACTACAAGCATGTAGAAAGGAAGAATATTTACAATTAACTGAATGAAAGATAATATAATACATTTGATAATATTCCCTGTTTGAAGACTCAGGCGTTATTGTCTACATGTAGGCAGAAATGATTTTCAAAGCAAACTTCTCAGGAACTTACAGAACTCTTCCCTCAGCGAATGAAAGCAGCTTTTACATCCACAGAACCGGAACGGCTTTGTCGGTAATTACAGAGAACTCGAGGAAAATGCTGCTGCAGACGTCGTCGACACAAACGTCCACGCCAGTCTGTAGAAACCAGGTCTTTTAGAAAACTATTAACATCAGTTGTGTTTGTAAATACAAAACGGAGAGAGAGAGGGACAGAGAAGACCCCGATCAACCGTCACACTTGGCCCTGACGCCTCTACACGCTAGTACAGTTAGGAATCTCCCTTGTGCTCTCGCAGGCGTTCCCGACTCCTCCTGAGCAGAAAGGAAGAGAAAATAAAAATAACAGTTTGTCAGTTTAATCTCAACCATTAATCAGTTCTAATCAAAGGTGCTGAGTAGAAATCAAAATGAAGAAGTGACTCAATGAAAGGATGATTTTGTGATTTTAACATCTCAAATGAACTAAAGAGGTCCTTCACTCATATTTGTACTACATTTAGTCTCTAGTGGGAATGATGTCCTGTAAGTCGTACTCTCGGGGGGTGGGGGGTCCTCTGATGCGCCCTTTTCAGGAATTAGAAGTGAGCCACATCAGAGTTTGTTCAATCAATCAATCAATCAATCAATCAATCAATCAATCAATCAATGTGTATTTATTTACACTTTACCCAACACAGAGGGTGACCCAAGTGCTCAACATTTAATATGGAAAGAAAGAAACGGTAAAAAGCTATAAAATTATTGAGAACCACTGTAAAAAGTAGAAATCAGAACCAGTTTTAAACAATTTAGATCTACTGTAAAAAAAGTCATAAAAACCAGATCTATGGAGTCAACTTTATGTCTATAAGGTCTCAGGGGAGCACGCACAATCACGAGAAGATCATTAAACGTCAGTGAGAGGATAAGTTCCCATCCACCAGCGCTCAAAAAGTCCTCTGCGCATGTTTTAAACTATCAGCGAGAGCGAAAAAGCACCTTGCGCGTGTTTAGAAAGACCTGAGAGCAGATTGTATCCAGTCAAGTACAGACAATTGTTCCCGTTACTCGTAAGTATGTGTACTACGCGCGTGGAACTGTTAATACACGCTCGCGCAGCCTGCTCTGCTCTCGAGTAGAAATTCCGCTCTATTGGACAAGTTTCACGTTTGACAGTTTGGGGGCGGGTTCCAAGGAGCCATCTTCCCTAACGTGATTGGTCACTTTCAGACAGAGATCTTTACCACATTTTCCCCCAGTACTTGTTTACGTGCAGAAAACGTCTTTGATCCAACTGTGTCCGAACCCAGGAGCAGGATGCTAATGAGTACGGGTCCTCACCGGTCTAGCAAGGCCGGGTCCTTGCTCGACAGCTAAAACCGGAACCCAGCGGCTCTGAATTCGGACAGTCTAGCCTTCACCTCTACGGTGGCCCGTAGGCACCGTCACAGGCCGTGGCGAAAGCTACACGCAAAGCAAAAATGCTAAAGCTAGCGAAAATTGAGCGGGAATATTTAGGAGATACAGCAGCTTCACATCCATCAGCAGCGTTTGTTCACAACCGTTTTCAGGTAAAGTAACTTTGTTTATTCTAGAAGCTTTCAGGACTTACATGTTAACTTAAGATGGTTTCAATCAATCAATCAAAGCTTTATTTATAAAGCGCCTTCCGCAACCCTGTCGGGAAGCCCAAGGCGCTGAACATGGTACAAGAGAAAGTTAAATAAGGAGAATAAATCGAAAATAAAAGCAATTCAAATTACAAATTACAAAAAAAGGTAAAACATTCTAGTAGAAGACAAATGGGTAAAACAAGGGATAGAGTGAACCAATGAAAACAGGGAAATAAAATCAACATACAAGAGGGCCAAATTCAAACACATTCAGGAAACGCCAAGCGGAGGAGGTGGGTTTTTAGGCAACTCTTAAAGACTGGCAGAGATAGGGACAGCCTAACTGAGAGTGGCAACTGGTTCCAGAGTGTTCCAGAGTTTCACGTACCGTATTTTCCGGACTATAAGTCACACTTTTTTTCATAGTCTGGCTGGTCCTGCAACTTATACTCCGGAGCGGCTAATATACCAAATTATGTATACTGCGCTGCTGCGGGCCGGCTCCGGACCAGGAATGAGCTCCCCTGCCCCGCCATCACCTGCTGGAGGCCGTTGCGTGCTGCTGCGGGCCGGCTCTGGTCCATGTTTCAGCTCCTCTGCTCCGCTGGGAGGGTTTGAAACACCACCATCCTCTGCTGGAGACCGTGGCACGCTGTTGTGCCGCTGCTGCGCCCTGATTGTTTATTCTGTTGTTGTTACCGGTACTTGTTGCAATGTGAAATGCTTGGTTTCAGATTTTGTAAGAAAAATAATACAATTCCCCCCAAAATGTGACTTATAGTCCAATACGACTTATCTATGTTTTTTTCTTCTTCATTATACTTTTTATGGCTGGTGCGACTTATACTCCGGAGAGACTTAAATCTGGAAAATACGGTATGTTTTAAGCTACATAATGAACTTGTTAAATGTACACAACACATTACTAAAGATTATTATTGTGTACGTAATTAATATAAACCAAATGCATTATAAATGTTGAATGCATTAGGATGCTTTCTAATGTTAGTTGGACCTTAGAACTACTTATTTTGCATCAAATGGGGCAAAACGTTTTAAAAAACAGGCTTTTAAATAAAATAGCATTGGAGTGTTTTTAATGTGCATTTGTTTATTCAATTTAAGCCTAATAATGATTAGATCCATCTTAAAAATTTAAATTCTCTGCAGTTTTTATTTAATTATTTCCTGCTGCTCTTCTTTAAACCGAACAGAACCAGTGTACTGCAGGTTATATGTTTGTTTTACATTTTTGAATTAAAAAAACTGTTTATATCTATTACAGGTCAGCATGCACTGTGCTGCACATCTGCATCCGTGCTGGTGAAGTTGTGGCCCTGGACGAACACACATGAGGATGAGCCTGAGGAAGATGTGTGTGGAGGAGGTCAGCGGTGCTCTGTCCTGGAGAAGGTACCAGCAGACCACCACTGCTGTTAACAGGCAAGCCATTTATGTAGGAACCTCTATGAAAAACAACACTGTGGTTTTATTTGCTAAAGCATCACAATTGTTATACTGTCGCGTGCACGTCCCATTTGTCGGTTCCGTTAAAACCCAGTTCCGTTAGAACTTATGAGACTGTGCATCTATCAGGGTTCGGTGGGGATGTCGGTGAGTATTATCGTACTAGACCCTGGATTGGACTTCCTAAGTAAGAATCATATCTTCTATTTTAAAGGTGGAATGATATGCAAGACTTTCCTTTTGTAGTAGCCCACTTCTTTTTAATCAATCCCGTTATCTTTGGTTTAGATACTGGGGACGAGCCCGGCGGGAGGCCATCCCTTCCGGCAATTGTTTGGGTTATTTGGATTAATTGCGCCCCTATCAGCTTATGTGGATGGTTGGTAACTATAAAATGATTCCTGTTAGTTGGCCGGACTAACATAGATTTATCAATTTATTTAATTAATCCAACCTTCCAGCGCTGATAGAGACTTTTTCAACTTGCGAATCAGAGCCAAAATTAACCTCTAATGTTCTGGTTTTATCATCCTTAAGACAACTCGTTACTCGCGGGTGAGGGAGGAGGCAAGCTCCTCTTATCTTAAGGTTTCTTTATATTAATCTGTCACAAACCGTAAAGTAAAACCTGATAATTCAGGAACCTATAATTAATATGCTTACCTTTGTGCAAACAATGGTCAGGGCCCCAACCGTGAAGCTTTAGAGAAAACCTGAAAGAATCAGGATTATGGATCTTTTTTCAAAAAGGTTTATTACAAAGTCAAAAATACAAAAATGAGTAAATATAAAAACAACCGCTTCCCCCAAGGAGGAATTAGTTCTAATGATTGATTAAGAAATAAGGAGTTGATTTACACCAACTCGGTCTTCTGTGAATCGCCCCAAACTTCTCTTCCAGCTCCGGTCAGAGCTGCTCTTATATACCCTTCCTGGGCCAGCTTAGACAAGGTAAAACGTCACATATATCATTACCTCATGATAGTAAGGTCATGGGGTCATTTACCAGATACACACTTTGTAGCTCAACACAAGACATTTGGTATCATTTTCACTACATGCAGCATTCTTCTTAACACAGGTCATTACAAGCAGCACTCTTCATGAGAGCACAGGTCATGACATCATCTTTTGTAGCAAATTGTAGGTCTTCCTTCAGCATTCCTGAGAGGGCTTCTGGATCCAATGGGCTGTTTTCACTCTAGTCCAGTCCTTCTTTTCCCGCCAGAGGTGGGCCCAGGGGTGGATCCAGGGGTGGAGCCAGAGATGAAGCCAGGGGTGGAGCCAGACTGCCTCCTGACCTTTTGCCCAGTTCTGTCCCCGACAGCAAGTTCTGAACTCTTGTCCCTTTGACCCTTCTGTGACCCTTGATTCTGACCACTGTTTTTGGGTTTTGATCTGCTGGAACTTGCTACAATACCAGTGGATTCATAAACCATCTCCTCATTTCATATTTTTGAATATGTCTTAGAGATGTCGTCTGGGCCAGCCCAGCAGGCCCTGTAGATGGACGATGGAGTGGACAGTGAGAGGAAGCGTCCCAAAGCTCTCTCTGCAGACCGTCCTGTATGATGTACCTCTGAACAGAAACGTCCAGCCACGGGTCTGCTCCAGCCCTCCATCCACATCTGGATCCTCCTGCAGCAGATCCAGCTGCATTGTTAAAGACTTCCTAAATCTAATAGGTTAAAGTCAAAAATCTCCTCAGGGATTTCAAAAGCCATGCTAAAGAGGCAGGATCTGTAGTCTTATTTCTTGGTATTTGAACCTCTCGCATTGCACTTCCTCTTTGAAGCACCACACTTTAGACACCAGTGACCACTGATCTCTGCAAATATCCATTAAATGTTGTTGAAAATGAATTAAACGATGCCCAGTTGTTGAAAAACTGGCAGCTCTGTAATATATAACCATAAAATTTGGCTTTAAAAGTCTCGGGGCAATGCCATATTACACGCGATGTTCCCTTCTACGTGAGCATGTGAGGACAAAATGCATTTACTGATTTGTAACAATCAGTTACAAAAGCTTTCACCATCCACAATCGTTGTTTTACCCATTTACCTCTTCGCTCGGTTCCAGTGATGAAAGGGGGTCTGATGTGCTTGTCATGTTGCTGGAGGTTGAACGATCTGAAGAAGTACTCCGCTTCCGGTCGGTAACAAGATGGCGCCTGTGCTTGGCTTAGCCGCAGTCACCGGCCACTTTTTCAAACTTTTCTCCACTAACCTGTTCTTTTCCACCTTGCTCCTGTCTGCGATCCTCTTCAGTAGTGTCCCTGCTACTATCTCCTATGATCGCCAGACTCTTTTGTCCTTCCATTCTTTCACGATCGCCCAAGATGCACTGAGGTGGTGCACTGGCCCAGAGTCAATCGACGATTCCAACCAGGGCACCTCCAGCGATGTTTATCCGGTCCCGGGAAAACGTCGGAGGAAAAGAGGAAAACGAGCAGGAATCCAGGTGAGAATAAGACTCCTCTTAAAGCGTGGTTTATCTGGTAAACATCGGCACGATCTTCTAGCTTCTTGTCCTTTGTTTGGTGACCTGAGCGCCACTTCCGCATTCCCGCCAGGCCGCTTTTGTCCGTCCAAGTTTTTTAAGGTCGGTTTATCCTCATTCCTCAGTGGTTTCTCCTCCTGTTCCCTCCATAAGTGGTTTTTATAAACACCGTGGATCTAACCCTGCTAATTTAGGTCCACTAACTCCAACTGTTTCTGTAGTTTCTGATTCCTCCACCTCACTCAGCATGGCTCTATTAAATACCCGCTCTGTTAACAATAAGTCCTTCCTGCTCAATGATCTAATTCTCTCTAAAAACCTGGATTTTTTTGCTCTCACCCTGGATTCTCATGTCAGTTCTCTTGTTGGCTCTTCCTTCTTCCATCTCAGGAACGTTGCTAAGCTGAGTCCCATTCTGTCCCGCTCTGAACTTGAGACAGTTCTCCACACCTTCATCTCCTCACGCTTAGACTACTGTAACTCTCTTTTCACGTGTCTGAGCAGAACCTCCCTGAACCGTCTACAGGTGGTTCAGAACGCCTGTGCTCGGCTTCTGACCAAGTCCTCCAAACACACCCACATCACCCCGCTTCTCCTCCAGCTTCACTGGCTGCCAGTCAACTTCAGGGTTCATTTCAAGATCCTGGTTCTGGTCTATAGGGCCTTACATGGACAAGCACCATCTTACATTGGTGATCTTCTTAGTCCCTACACCCCCAGCAGGTCCCTGAGGTCCAGTGATCAAAGCCTACTGGTTGTGCAGCACCAGGCTAAAGGTCAAAGGTGACAGACCATCTGCTGCTGTGGCCCCCAGACTCTGGACCTCTCTCCCCCTGAGCCTGAGATCAGTGGACTCAGTGGTCTCCTTTAAAAAGCAGCTGAAGACTCACTTTTTCAAGCTGGCTTTTGTTAGCCTGGCAAGCCAGACTAAATAAATGTATTATTTAGTCTGGCCACGCTCCATTGACGGCTCTCGGTTGTGGGGCGGGTTCTACCGTTGTCTTTCAAATGATCTCCGCTGCTACTGGACAATGAATGTGACATACTCTTGTTTCACTCTGTTGCATCATCCCACCCACCAGGCATATAGAGTGCCCTGATTGGCCCACACAGCGGATAAAGCTCTGTGATTTGTTCACTAAGCAGATAGAGCACTATGATTGGCCCACCGTTATGGACCAATCACAGCTCTTTATGTGTTTGAAACCCCTCTAGAGAGCTGTGATTGGCTAGCCAGAGTCCTGGTAGGAGCTGCTGAGGTTCCAATGGAGCATGCCTAGACCATTCTTTGCAAAGCAAGAATTTGGTCTAGTTCACTAGGCTAGGCTTTTGTATGACCTTCTTCACCTCTCTCTCTTTATTCTGCTCTCCCCACCTATTCCACCTTCCTCAGGATCCACTGATTTCCCTCTTTCCTGTTCACTCTCTCTCTTTCTTTACATTTTTAATCACAATTGTCTATTTTTGCTCATTTTAAATATATTTTTAAACATTTTCTAAATGCTTTTTTACATTTTTTGTTTTTGTGAAGCGCCTCGTGATTTTTATCTTGAGAGGCGCTATAGAAATGATGTTTCCTTCTTCTTCTACTTCTACTCGTCTAAAAATCTTCACCCAGAGATTTTCACCCTGTCCCTGGGTAAGGTCTTACTCAAACACAGAGATACGGTTTGCTTTCCATCATTTAAGGTTAGGGTTCTTAGGCCTTTTCACTTTGAGAGCCCAGTCTAGTCTGATAGTAGTGTTGCGTATTTTTAGTGTCCCTGCGCCCTCTGGAGTTCTCAGTCAGACTTGGTTTTATTCTGAATTTCTTGAACTTTTTTTCTCTTTTTTGTTTTTCTTTTGAAAATTGTTCTCATATCTGCTGTTTTTATATCTGTTTTACTCTGTTTGTTCTTCATTATCTGCTGTTGTATTGTGATAGAAGCTACTGGAAGGTGCTATAAAAATGATGAAGATGAATGATAATGAGAGTGAGGACTCCAAAGCGCTCAACATGATGGTGAACACCACCTCCATCCATCGCCACACTTACTCTTGACCCTGGCATCCAGCTCCTTCTCCATGAGTTCTTTGGATGTGGTGAACTCGCTCAGAGTGATTTTCGGCGTGCTGTCGCTCTGACCCACCGAGCCAATCATCTCCTGCTCCTTCTCCTGGTTCACTTCAGCGTAAATGTTGATCCAAGGGATTTTTCTGGGTTTTAACAAAATAAAAGCCCAAACAATCAGCCTGGTGCTAACATGTCTTACTTGTACGTAACTCTTCTTGTTGATATATTCATAATTCAAACTAATTCCATCCTTGCCTTCTGGTTCATGTCCAGATTAAAATCATCTTAAATGTAATTGTGTTTCACCGTTATTCATTAGTAAATCTGAGTAACATTAGTATTTTCGCTGCATAATTTACACCTAATAAATATCTTTAGTTGAGCACCATCCAATTCATTTCCAATTACCCTTCGTTCTGGTTATTAATTCCTCTGTTTGGTCAACTGTGTGATTTAGTGAAAAATGCAAGTCTTTAGACTGACGGGAGAAATTACATATCCATAATTAATCACAGCTTTTCCCATTCCTGCTGACTTTTCTACAGAATCATTTTGAGGATGAATAATTTATTCAGCAAATAGGAACCAGAGCAAACACTGCATATCAAACCATTTAACGGTGCTTTTTCACTAGGTTTTATCACTCATTACTGGGTGCATCGACGTATGAACCATCTAACATGCCTGCAGCTGATTGGTCCATATTTGACTAATCAATAATGGAAAGCATGTGCAACAAACTACATGTTGACGCAGAAGGAAGGAACCATAAAGGTGTCAAACCTTTTAAATTTGTAGATCAGGAAGACGGCCAGGCCCAGGAACACCACGGAGAGGAGCATGAGCATCGCCGAGCTGCTGTGTCTGGGGCTGGAGTCCACCAGCGGCGCTGGGGAGCCGTTCAGAAGGAAACAACATTTAGAGAGAGGGACTAGATCAACGAGGAACAAGGAAATCTGCTCGGGCAACAAACTTCATGGATCCAAACTTCAAGATGTTTAAAGGAATACTGTCTAGGAAACGTGAATGGATTCATACAGCATAGCAGCTGGTGTGTGTGTGCGTGTGTGTGTGTGCGTGTGTGTGCGTGTGTGTGTGTGTGTGTGTGTGTGTGTGTGTGTGTGTGTGTGTGTGTGTGTGTGTGTGTGTGTGTGTGTGTGTGTGTGTGTGTGTGTGTGTGTGTGTGTGTGTGTGTGTGTGTGTGTGTGTGTGCGTGTGTGTGTGTGCATGTGTGTGTCCTGATGCATACATCTGGCAGGAAGTAATAAAAATCCATCAAACAGACTTGAAAGGCAGAAACGAGCTTTCTAGTCCTGAAGCTGAACTGAAAATGGAAACGTTTCCTCCTAGAAAATACATTTTCTCCTTTAGTGTTTGAAATATAAAATGTTTTAGGAGAATTGGAAAAGGTCAAAGACTAAAAGTACATTTGAAATGCAAGTGAAAGTCCATAACCGGCTCCAATTAGTTGGCTGCTTGATGGCGTCTTTAACAGCTTCATAAGGACTTGGGATCAGATTCTGACACCTTTTGTTCCACAAAGATGCTTCATAACAAAAAGCTGGTATTTATGTCCTGTAACAACTTTATGTTTCATCTTTATGTCAAACTTCCTGCAACACCGAGCTTCTTGATCAGGAAAACAGAGAACTTTAACTTGAGTCAGTGGGTCTGAATGATGGACGGATCTCTGCTGATGTCTGTGGAAGTGCTTCGTTTCTGGCCAGCGCCCACATGGGTTTTACTACTTTTATGCTGGGAATTACAGGCTGATCCGTGATGTGGGAATGTGTCAGGAATATCAGAAACAAACCATAAACTAGACTCTTATTTAGGAAATAAAGAACACCAGAAAAAAACAATCTTTTTATGTGACTATTAAAAATTAATTTGACGTTTTTAACATTTTTCAGATTCAGACACGAATCCTCGAAAGGATCCATAATTAAATGACTTTTATAGAACAAACTAAGAGAAACGTAATTAAAAAGCATTAAACATGTTGCTCAAAAAATACTATTTTAGGAAGTTTATTGTAATTTGAAGTTGATGGATAAAAAATGACTCCTTGTGTGGCTCTGTGAGCATTATGGTCTGTTAGTAACTGAGTTAATGTGTCAGCAGCGTGGACATCCTCTGTTCTTGCTGCCCGACTGACATGTTGTGTTCAAAGAAGCGTGGCTCTGATCTAAAGACAAGGGTGAACATGAATAATTCAGTTTTTTTCTGTTCATTAACGACTCGGGTTAACAAACAGAAGATGTTATTCTCAGAATTCCCATGAGAACACTTTGGCTCCACGTGCGTCGCCAGCTGATTTGCATGGCGGTAACCTGTTGTGTCAGGATGTTTTATTTTTAATATCGGAGATGTCAGAAGGTGTTGCAGCATGAAATTGTTTCTGAGAAGGTAACAGCAACGAGACATTCTCCCATTTCAGCTGGATTTGAGATGCTTTTGTGATCTTACATTCATTTCGTACAAGACTGCACTTTAGGAGATGAATCCGGCGGCTGAGACGCCCTCATTAAACTCTCCTTGTTGTGTTGATGGCGTCAGTAATGTTCGCCTCTTATGTCGTTGATGGGAAATAACAAAATGCTCTCCACACTTCCTAGAGTTCTCCGGAGACCTGCGGCTCGGAGGTGGAAGTGTGTGCGCCGCCGACCTTTCCCAGGCAGCTCCAAGGCTCTGCAGACCTTTTCTCAGGAGGTGGAAAATAAAGGGGGATCCAGCTGGGTACACCCCCGATGTCATTAGAGTAGCAGCACACCACAGAGGTGCCGGGCTGTCCATACCCTACGCTCCGAGCCACACACAGGTCAGAGACTGTGTGTCTAATGAAACCAGCCAGCCGGCGAATACGACGTCCGTCAGGCGAGCAGAAGGGGACAGCAGCTCCAGAGAACCACCCGGCTTTCAGTTGATTAAAACCCAGAGCTCTCCAGTCCACTTCTACCATTACCAGTCAGACTGCCTCCATCTATCAGCTCCGATTTAACACAATTCAATATCAGGTCTCCACTGTTGAGTAGCTTTTCACACCACTTAAAGGAACAGTTCACACCGAGCTAAGAACAATCAGGCCTCAGTTTGGAGAAACAGAGATTAGTTCTAATCAAACAGACAGTGAGTCACAAAGTTAAAACATCCTCAACAAGATGGCGCCTGTGCTTGGCTTAGCCGCATTCACCGGCCACTTTTTCAAACTTTTCTCCACTGACCTCCTCTTTTCCACCTTGCTCCTGTCTGCGATCCTCTTCAGTAGTGTCCCTGCTACCATCTCCTATGATCGCCAGACTCTTTTGTCCTTCCGTTCTTTCACGATCGCCCAAGATGCACTGAGGACGTTCTCCAGCCTTATGGACTCCTTCAGCTTTACCCAGCATGTTTCTGGCCCCACACACACCAGGGGGCACACTCTAGACCTTGTTTTGACCCTGAGTCTAAATGCTGACAGTGTTTGTCCTGAGGATGTTTATATTTCAGATCACCATTGCATTTTCTTTCACTTGTCAGTTTCTGCGTCCCCACCTCCTGCTCGCCGTATGGTTAGTTCTCGTTTTCTTAATGAGAGCACAGCTAGCAATTTTTCTGCTGCTTTTGATCCACCCTGTTCTTCTGATAACGACCCAGATTCCTTAACTTCTCAGTTTAACGAGCACTGCCTCTCCATTCTGGACAACATCTGTCCTGTCAGAACCAGATCAGTTCCTGCAGTGAACCCTACTCCCTGGTTTAATGACAGCCTTCGCAGCCTGAAGCGCCAATGCAGAAAAATTGAGCGTTTGTGGAAGAAAACCCATCTCCACGCCCATCTGCTGCACCTAAAGGATCTTCTGTCATCCTTTAACTCTGCAGTCAGAGACGCTAGGGTTTCCTATTTTTCCAACCTGGTGTCCCAGAGCAAAGGGACCCCCAAGGTGCTGTTTAACACCATCAGCAGCATCGTCTCTCCTGCCTCTCCTACAGCCTCCATCCACTCTGTTGCAGACTGTGAGAACTTTCTGTCTTTCCAGAACATGTTTGATTATGGCCCTCTATTATGTTGAATCCATTCCACAGTTTTCATTGGTACACTCAATCCAAATGTGTTTCACACAATTGTATTTTACCGGAATGTTTCTTCTATCTTGTAATTTCCATTTTGTATTTTGTAATTTGAATTTCTTTTATTGCTGATTTATACAATATAATTACTTACAACTGTACCATGTTCAGCGCTTTGGGCTTCCTGACAGGGTTGCGGAAGGCGCTTTATAAATAAAGCTTTGATTGATTGATTGATTGATTGATTGATTGATTTCTTTGTGGACAAAGTCAGTAAGGTTAGATCTAGCATCTCTCCTTCAGCCTTATCGCCGCCTCTCCCGACTCCAACCAGGCCCATCATCCTAGATAGCTTTGCTCCTGTTTCTTTGCCTGAGTTAACCAAACTAGTTAACTCTATGAAGACCTCTGCATGCCCCCTCCACATCTTACCCTCATCTTTGTTTAAAAGTGCTGTTCAGTCCATCGGTCCCAGCGTGCTCTCTATAATTAATGCTTCTCTGGTCTCTGGTCAGGTCCCTGCTTACTTTAAGAACGCTGTAATCCACCCGCTTCTTAAAAAACCGAGTCTCGACCCCTCTCTCCATAGCAGCTTCAGACCCATCTCTAAACTTCCGTTCATCTCCAAGATCTTGGAAAAGGTTGTGGCCAAACAACTCACAGCTGCTCTTGATGAACATAACATCTATGATAGCTTCCAGTCAGGTTTTCGTAGAGCTCATTCTACTGAAACAGCTCTTCTTAGGGTCTCCTGGTTCTGGTCTATAGGGCCTTACATGGACAGGCACCATCTTACATTGGTGATCTTCTTAGTCCCTACACCCCCAGCAGGTCCCTGAGGTCCAGTGATCAAAGCCTACTGGTTGTGCAGCACCAGGCTAAAGGTCAAAGGTGACAGATCATCTGCTGCTGTGGCCCCCAGACTCTGGACCTCTCTCCCCCTGAGCCTGAGATCAGTGGACTCAGTGGTCTCCTTTAAAAAGCAGCTGAAGACTCACTTGTTCAAGCTGGCTTTTGTATGACCTTCTTCACCTCTCTCTCTTTATTCTGCTCTCCCCACCTATTCCACCTTCCTCAGGATCCACTGGTTTCCCTCTTTCCTGTTCACTCTCTCTCTTTCTTAATCACAATTGTCTATTTTTGCTCATTTTAAATATATTTTTAAACATTTTCTAAATGCTTTTTTACATTTTTACATTTTTTGTTTTTGTGAAGCGCCTCGTGATTTTTATCTTGAGAGGCGCTATAGAAATGATATTTTCTTCTTAAATGTATAATACAAACAAAAACAAAAAGATCAGAGTGATTTAGGACATCTGAGGGTGCACACAGACCTTGTTTTTAAAAGCAATGCAGGAATTTATTGATGGTGTTTGGTGAGTAAAAGTATAAATATTTATTGTAGATTGATGTACTTTTGAAGAAATATTATAAATCGTGTGTTACATTTTGTAAGTAGATTGCTTCTTCTTAATGTAATTATTATTATTATTATTATTATTATTATTATTATTATTATTATTACTAGTAGCTCTCCCTTGCCCTGCCTCCAACATGCCTACATCTAAATAGGATAGATTATCCAGAGTTATCTCTGTAGTTATGCTGCTATAGGCTTAGACTGCTGGAGGACACACTGACCACTTTCCACACTCTACTACTTTCTTCTACAGTCTGCTCTTTAACTGTATTATTTCCTGCTATTTCAGCTGTTAACTTTATTTTCTCTCTAAGTGTTTTTATCCCCAGAAGAAGCTACAACGATGTTCTGCTGAGCTGTGGTGGCCTCATGGAGGGGGCCATCGTGTGTGTGTGTGTGTGTGTGTGTGTGTGTGTGTGTGTGAGTCATGGAGGATGGCTGCTTATACTGAGCCAGGATTCTCTGAAGGTTTCTTCCTGTTAAAAGGGAGTTTTCCTCTCCACTGTCGCTAAATGCTTGCTTAGTATGAGGATTGCTGTAAAGACTCTGACACTAGTCAGTGACTCGATGCAACCTGGGTTCCTTATATAGGACATTTTTTTGTCGGATTGGCTCAATGACCTGACCTGTATTGGAATGTTTATTGTGTGAAGGTCCTCGAGACGACTCTTGTCGTGAATCGGCGCTACATAAATAAAATTGAAATGAATTGAGTAGTGGTAGTAGTAGTAATCGCATTCTTATTGTTGTAATAAATCAAGCAGTCTAACTGTATTAACATACATACAGTTCAGTTTAAAAAAACATGATCTGATTGTAATTTTAAGCTTTATGATTTAAAGAGTTAATAAAAAACTAACTTGAATGACGAAAAAAAACTGCATTTGTCATCCACCACCACTCTGTAGAAATCACAAATTACATAGAAACTACGTTATTAAGAGTTAATAAAAAGTCATTAAAATCCCACTGAGGTTATAATATTTGTGAGCATCCCACAGTGGCCCCGCTGGTGCCAGTCATTGTGAAGAATCCTTCACTCTCACAGTGGGGGTAGTTTTTGGACACTGACTACTGTGGGGCGTCCACAGAAATCACACTGAGGGACTAAACTGGGCAGACCGTTGGATTCCCTGTGTGGGCTGCCACCAACAGGGCTATGGTGGGCATTACTTGGGCAGATACTATGTGGGATGCCCTCGGAAATAAATGGTTAGCACACAAGTGCAAACATGATTGGGGCTGGCTGATGGGATGGATTTGGGCAAATCCATTTGTGGGTTGCCCTTTAAATCTTAAAGGGGTCCCTTGTGGGAAAGCACATATGAGCACTATTCATACACAAGATCCTTGTGTGTTAACTATGGGTAAGTGTGGGTTTGACCTGCCTTCACTATCCCAGACACTAAAGTCCACGGTGGGCCCAAACGGGCCGGTTCACTGGGAGGGTGATAGGTCAAACTAATGTCCAGAATGGGTCCGATGCTGGTCTGTTCTAAGTGCTCAGCATATACGCCATCCACACTACACGTATGGCTCTGCTCACTGAAAATACAACTGAAAAGGACACTGTGGTGCCGTGGCAGTGCTCCGCTCTGTTGCCTGACCTGGAGATGCCATCTTTCTGAAAAGACCGCTCGCATCCTTCCAAAAACACATCTTTGGTTAGAAGCTTCCCAGCCAAACAATCTGACGTCATGCTCATTCTTAGTGATGTATCATGTTCGTTAGCTCTTGATTTTCACAAACAGGACTCTGCTTAGCTCACACGAGCCGCATGGTGGCGCAGTGGTTAGCACTGTCGCCTCGCAGCACGAAGGTTGCAGGTTGGAAACTCGGCTGCGGCCTTTCTGCGTGGAGTTGCGTGTTCTCCCCATGCATGCGTGGGTTTCCTCCGGGTACTCCGGTTTCCCCCACAGATCACAACATGCCCTATAAACTGTAAGTCGCTTTGGATAAAAGCGTCTGCCTAATAAATAAACATCAACATAAACCTAGCACGCATCCACTCTCTGGTTTCTACACGGCGTGTTCGTAATGCCCCGCCGGGGTTTTTCCTGCACACCAATGTACAAGGTTTAGCAGTTTCAACAAGAGCACCCATAAGTAGGTCATACGATACACAGATATCCTCCTTGTGGATGCAGTTTGGACCAGAACATCTAATCGCATCGATATTGTTTCATATTAGAACCCAAAGTGTTATTGTCTGTTTATTAGAGCTTATACAATAAAGCTTTCAGAAAATGTTTTGACTGGTTGCACCCCGATTGACCATCAACTCATTTAACTAGTCTCTATGTCTGTGAGGATGCTCAGTGACTAACAGTTGTTTGGAGTCTTTCCAGCTTCAACCAGATTTCTCCGGTCCAGTTTTCCGTAAACCAGGAGCGACTGGACAGAGTTCAACTTAACAACATTTAGCAACTCAACACTTTCTGCTTCTGCCCTCAAATCGTGCCGAGTTCCTTCTCAAGGACTAAATAATCAACATAATTATCCTCAGTGTAACACTCATTTTGTGGTTGGATGGCTGTATAAGAAATGGAACAGATGTTCAGCTTTTGATGGCAGGCATAAAAGATCGCTCATCTCAAGGAGCTCCACTTAAAATCCAACCCCTCCCACGCTCCCCAGCGTTCCGGGGACTCGGATGGAGGCTGGCTGAAAGGAATTTTAATTACCAGACCAAAGAAAAATTCTTGTTGTCAAAGCAGGCTTATTACTGTTGTGTTTCCCGATGCTCCCCGAACAGAAAATGCTAAAATGAATTAATGCCTGCCAGAAGATAATATTGTGTCTGACAACTTAATGACTGTATGGAAAGCCGAGAAAATGTTTCCTACCCAGTGTTAACTGTGTGTTATACACAATGACTCTGACTCCGGGTTTCAGCTCAAACTCCACCAGGTTCTGGTTCAGGGCAGTCACGATGACGCTGGAGGCCTGCGGAGCATCAGGACAGGACATCCGTACATGTAAAAACAATCTAATCTAATGGTTTCTATAATAATCAGGCATATCCACCTTCTCCAGCTCTTCCTCACACTTTTTCCTGTCATCTGATTGGTTCTTGTTGGGTACCAGGAAGAGCTCTGCAGCTGTTGGAACTCCTGGAAACACGGCGACCAGAAGGTGCTCCTCGGGGAAGTCGGACACCTGCCACATTGCAACAAGATTTTATTAGACTGACCGAATCCTCCAGGATCACGACTCAAGGCAGGGAAAATGCAGAAAACTGAGGATCAAATCAACTTTATTTATACAGCACTTTTCATACAAAACAACAACTCAAAGTGCTTCACAGGTTAAAATGGCCCCATAGATCCCAGCCCCCCTCCCCAAGTATAAAACAACTGACAATTACGGTTCCCCTCCCGCACCCAACTTCCAAGGTGGGCTCACACACACACACACACACACACACACACACGCACATGTGAACAACAGAGGAAACAATAGGCTGAGTTCAGATGGGTCAGGTAATGAACCAGACATCATCAGCGGAGCCATCTGCCCTGACAGCAACAGATCCACGGCAGCAGCCAACACACCAGCCCATGACGCCCAGTGGGGGAGGGCGGAAACCCCCACCACTGCCCGGGCACTACCTGAGGAGCGCCCCGGCCGCCGCCACCAACCACCGGCCCCAAGGCAGAGGGCTCCGCAGGGGAAACACTGGAGGATTAAAATATATAACATGTAAATACCAAAAGCTATTATGGATAGAAAGTAACTGATAAAAAGTGATTATAAAGATAGTAAAAGAAAACATAATCATGTAAAAACACTAAGATGTAGATAAAATGATAAAATTAATTAAGAGATAAATAGGTATATATATATGTATGTATATATATATATATATATATATAAATAAACAAATATGACAGGTGATAGACTAGATAAACAGTAATCAGTTAAAAGCTAAGCTAAAAGGTGGTCTTGAGCCTGTTCTAAATCCTTCTGTAAGGGAAACACGTAGAAGTTAATTCTAGATGTAGCTAAAACAAACAAAGAATTGAAGAGTGGCTTTAAGTATCTCGGAGTCTTGTTCACGAGTGAGGGGGAGATGGAGCGTGAGATCGACAGGCGGATTGGTGCTGTGTCTGCAGTGATGCGGGCGTTGTACCGGTCTGTTGTGGTGAAGAGAGAGCTGAGCCAGAAGGCGAAGTTCTCCACTTACTGTTACTCTACGTATCCTCATAGGTTTACGAGATTTGGGTAGTGACCCAAAGTGCGAAATTGCGAATACAAGCGGCTGAAATGAGTTTTCTCCTCAGGGTGGCTGGGCTATTCCTTAGAGATAGGGTGAGAAGCTCGGCCATCCGGGAGGGGCTCGGAGTAGACCCGCTGCTCCTCCACATCGAGCTGTCTCTNAGAGGAAACACTGGAGGATTAAAATATATAACATGTAAATACCAAAAGCTAATATGGATAGAAAGTAACTGATAAAAAGTGATTATAAAGATAGTAAAAGAAAACATAATCATGTAAAAACACTAAGATGTAGATAAAATAATAAAATTAATTAAGAGATAAATAGGTATATATATATACCTATATATATATATATATATATATATATATATATATATATATATATATATATATATATATATATATATATATATATATATATATATATATATACCTATATATATATATATATGTATAGGTATATATATAAATAAACAAATATGACAGGTGATAGACTAGATAAACAGTAATCAGTTAAAAGCTAAGCTAAAAGGTGGTCTTGAGCCTGTTCTAAATCCTTCTGTAAGGGAAACAAGTAGAAGTTAATTCTAGATGTAGCTAAAACAAACAAAGAATTGAAGAGTGGCTTTAAGTATCTCGGAGTCTTGTTCACGAGTGAGGGGGAGATGGAGCGTGAGATCGACAGGCGGATTGGTGCTGTGGCTGCAGTGATGCAGGCGTTGTACCGGTCTGTTGTGGTGAAGAGAGAGCTGAGCCAGAAGGCGAAGTTCTCCACTTACTGTTACTCTACGCACCCTCATAGGTTTACGAGATTTGGGTAGTGACCCAAAGTGCGAAATTGCGAATACAAGCGGCTGAAATGAGTTTTCTCCTCAGGGTGGCTGGGCTATTCCTTAGAGATAGGGTGAGAAGCTCGGCCATCCGGGAGGGGCTCGGAGTAGACCCGCTGCTCCTCCACATCGAGAGAAGCCCGTTGAGGTGGCTCGGGCATCTGGTCAGGATGCCTCCTGGATGCCTCCCTGGTGAGGTTTTCTGGGCACGTCCAACCGGGAGGGGACCTAAAGAAAGACCCAGGACACGGTGGAAGGACTACGTCTCATGCATTGGAATCCCCTGGAGGAGCTGACCCAAGTGGCTGAGAAGTCCCAGTGACCCGACTCAGGCTGTATGACTGATGGATGGACGACTACAGTTTAAATTCTTGGTTTTTTTTGTTGTATGAAATGAGAAAAATGAGAACCTCTTTATGGAGTAGAAGCATCTAGTTGTGTATAATCTGTAACTACCGAGTCACCTGGGTCCAGATGACTGAGAACCTTCAGCAGAATGTTCCGTTTAGGTGTTTTTATATAAACAACAGATAAAGACCCACAAGCATGGCTGCCACCAGAGCACTTCATCTGTTTCATACAAACAATCAGATTTTATTTATTACCTGATGTTTGTGTGCAGAGGTGAAAAATGCTAAAAGCTTTAATTTTTCACTTAGTTTGATTTTACTCCATTTAGTGGACATACACGGCATCCTAAAAGCAACGTACATCGTTTTAGTGTCAGCGACCACAGCAGCTCCTCTGAGACACGCCTGGAGAACGTTTCTCTGTTTGTTTTCTGTGAAGACTTCAGCTTTAAACAAGTTTACACAAGCCGAGGGAGGCTGACCCTCGGAGGCAATCGCTCTTAATTTCAGAGGCTGCCATGTTTTTATGTTTTCTCTATGGCCGGGGCAGACAATGGAGCCTGTACTGCCAAAGTACATCAATTATCCAGCACAGAAATCACTATTGGAGTACCAAAGTAGTGGACAAATGATAGCCATGGGCACGTCTCGCAGTGAGAAAAGAAGTGGTGAAGGGAGTGATAAAGTGAAGCCAATGACAAACGAGGCAATAGCCCCTGAAAAAAAATCAATCCCCTTGAACCATGTTTACACTCGGAGCAATCAGTCATTAGTTTAAACATACGGTGGGTTCATCTGGAGGGCTCCCTTTGTGATACACTCCAAGTTTAAAGATAGATACTGAAATCAGATGAGAATGAAACACAAAACGAGACGAGATCATCGGAGAGGGCAAGGTTACCGACAGCAGAGACGGCAGCCTTCAGGGGACAAAAGGGTAAAATAACAAGTGTGTTCTTCTCATGCGAGGGTGCGTTCATGGAGAAAACTGAACTAAATGCTAACAGTGATAATCACATTAACTAATAAACTCTAAGTCCAATTAAGGCTGGTTTAAAATTAGAATGTCTTTATTGTCAGTTAGTGAATAAATGAAAATGAAATAACGCATCCGGTATGAGGTTGTCATGCATCCGGTATGAGGTTGTCATGCATCAGGTATGAGGTTGTCACCAAATCTCTGCAGTCGGGAACACAAAGGGATCTGTTGCCTGGATACAGCGCTGCTAATCCAGCCTGAACTTTACAGCGTTCACACTTAAAAACATAAACTCTAACAGAACGCATAAATAATAAATGGGTTTAAAAATAAGCTCAAAGGTCCTTTGCTTATTTTCTACATAAATGAAAAGACTGAATGAAGCAAAAACAGAAATGCACAAAAGAAACTCCAACAAGCATCACCTGTGAAACTCTGAGTAACAACCTAACCCAACTAGAGGCGTCCAACACCATCTGATAACAACTAACGATGCGACGGAATGGGTTGTGCCGACATAACACACTCCTAAACAGCTTCCATCATTTATCATCTGAGCAGCGCTACTAAGCATTCCCATCAAAGCTTTGATCTCTAATCATCACTTAGTAGGAAAATGACTCATTTCTTGTCTTTTGGGTCAAATCCCGAACAGCGTCGGAGCAGCCTGCCGACTCTGGAATGACGAGGTGTGGAAGAGTCTCATCTGTCTGTTAATCTGTGTTAAAGTGTTTATTTGTATATTATTATTATTATTTATATGCTAGCTGTGGCAGAGCGGTGGCTCAGAAATGCAAGAACAGGATTACATAAAACAATTACAGATGGAAGACAGAAAGGGAATGTCCGAATGCCCTACGTGACCAAGCCTTGTGGCACAAACACTTGTTATTTCAGCTAAAGGGGGACGTCAACAATGGTTTGTTGAGGAAAACACCAGGATGGATTTGTGATTTATGACAGTTTACATGCTGTAGCTGCAGTTTTTAGGGACACAGATCAGACTGGCGGATCAGGACCTTTGTTTGGGTGCTGCATGTAAACGAAGCGCTGGCCTGGTCTGGTCCTGTAAAACAGTTTTAATGTAAATGGGTTTTTAAATGTTGTGAGCCTAAGGGGCTGAAGTAGCTTGGGGTCTTGTTCAGGAGTGAGGGAATCCCCAGTGAGTCGTGGAGGATGGCTGCTTATACTGAGCCAGGATCCTCTGGAGGTTTCTTCCTGTTAAAAGGGAATGTCATCTGTCTCTCTCAGCTGTCCATTGAGGACGTCGAAGATGTGTGGGTATTTGGCCTGATGATCACTGGATTTCTTCTGATTGGAGTGGGAGGATATCTGGTTTTCTGGAAAATTGGGAGTACGGGAGCGATTGGAGGGCGACCCGCACCCATGGACGGCACCGTCCGGGCGGAGACCTCACAGACTGGGACGTTACTCGAGGTGAACCGTAAGCATGACAATGTCTTAGCTGCGTTACCAGTGTTAGTGCGCAAAGTAGATGTCATCTCGGAGAGGGTCACCGGACGGTGTGGAGATGTTTAATCACCCGAATTTGGCTTCACTGAAGGACTGGAATGACCAGTTACAGACTGAAGGCAGAGGGAAAATTATCTCTGCCTGACCCAAACACAGTCTTGTTATCCTTATCTGACGCCATGCAGCCTTGAAGCTGCAAATAATCATCCCCCACGAAGGAAGGAATGCAGACAGATGCTGTGGAACCCGTCCTAAAAAAACCGTTTACACCCGTTGAAACTCCAGTGAAGCTAGTCAAAACAAGCCAGTTTGTAGCCTTTTATCGCATTTATTTAGTTGATTTGACAGTAAAATGGTTTTAGCTTGCTGCGTGGTCGGCTGCACCGAGAGACGAGGACGTAAACTCAACTCGTTTTTTCTTTTTAATAACTTTGATGGGGACTGAGGACGGAGATGAACTGCAGCGTCAAGCAGACTAGCAGGCCTCAGATATGCAGCGAACGTGTTTTTAGCGGGTAAGATTAACGTTCATTTATTTCACGAGGAAGACAGGGACAGGGGTAAATGTGATGTGTTTATACTGGTTATTGGTAATCCTGATGGACGGGTGTTTCACCACGGAGGCTGCGCTCCGTCCACTGTAGTGTAAAGCCAGACAATTATTAACAATATTAAAGCTCCGATGTATGGTTACGCGTGATAAAATGACGTTATTTATTTATACGAGCGTCGGCGTTCAGAGATCTTCTCATTCCGGTGTGAGAGCAGCAGCTGGACCCGGTACCACCAGCAGCAACAGAAGCTGGTAGGGATCCGGACTTTTTAACAGTCAGCTTTGGTGTCAAGTGAAACGCTGTTTATAACAATGTTATAAATCCAGAGGGGTGAACTTAGGCAAAGTCAGCAACATGTTTACGTCGGTGAACAGCTGCAGAGAGAACGTAAGCTAACGCTGGTAAGCTAGTTAGCATACCGCTAGATGCGCTACTTCTTCTGATAACTGAACTGGGCATGAAGTAGATGAAGGAACGCTGGAGTTTTGTTTTTGTTTTGATCGTAAAAACTATTTCAGGCTCTACTTTTCCCTTTGTGTAGTACTCGTGTCGCTCACCGTTTACATGCTTTAGCCGTCCAGCATGGTGGACCCGCGTGATTAGGTGACGTCGGTGCAAAGGGTAAATGGGAAACTTTTTTCTGACTGGCTTAATGAACTGACCTGTATTGGAATGTTTATTATGTGAAGAGCCTTGAGACGGCGCTTGTCGGGATTTGGCGCTTTATAAATAAACTTGAAAAGTGAAAAAGATCGCTGGGTGGATTGGTGCTGCGTCGGCAGTGATGCAGCGTTTTACCGAACTGTCGCGGTGAAGAGAGAGCTGAGCCGGAGGGCGAAGATCTTGATTTTCCAGTCGATCTACGTTCCTACCCTCACCTATGGTCACGGGCTTTGGGTAGAACGAGACTGCAAGTGGCCAAAATAAGTTTTCACCACAGGGTGGCTGGGCTCTTCCTTAGAGGCGGGGTGAAAGTCCCAGAGGGGCTCGATGTAGACCCGCTACTCCTCCGCATCAAGGGGAACCAGTGGAGGGGGCTCAGGCATCTGATAGGGATGCCTGCCTGGTGAGGTTTTCTGGAAGGTCCAACTGGAAGGAGACCTAAAGGGAGAGCCAGGACACGCTGGAGGGACTTTGTTTCATGACTGGCCAGGAACACCTTAGGATTCACCTGGAGGGGCTGGCCAAGTGGCTGGGGAGAGGGAAGTCTGGGCCTCCTCGCTTCAGCTGCTGACCCCACAAGGAGAATGGATGGATTGGTGTTTAAATATGATCGTTTCGTCATTCTCAGGCACTGGAGGAAGTCATCTTGAATTTCGTTTGTCATATATGTTCATCCAGCGCTAATTTTCTGAGTGTGTTTCAGATCCAGTTCCTGGGATTTCTTTTGCCGACACAGAACCAGAACTGGGCAAACACATGACCACACTTTTGACTTCTGGTGATAAAATAAGTTCAGGTTTTAACATTATTTCTTGAAAACTCCTCATCTTAACCACTTATTCCTCAGTAAGGTCGTGGGGAGCTCCAGCAGTCATTAGGTGAGAGGCGGAGCTACACCTGGACAGGTTTCCAGTAATCACAGAATTATAATACTGATGTTGGAGGCGAGGAACTAAGGTTTCAGTGTGTTTTCATGGTGTACGCAATAAGAAGTGGTTGTGTGGGGGAGTGCCCACTCTGGGGGAGGGTGGTTATTAAATGTGGAGGTGAAAATGTGGGGGGGGTAGCTGAAGATGGATAGGCTCCATTAACATGTGCTGAGGAGCTGAAGGGAGGCCAGGTGGAGCAAACAGTCGTGACCCGAAAGATTCCGTATCCATGTGACGCGGAGCCGCTCCGCCGTTAATCGGACCTCGACTTTAATTGTAAGTTCTTCCGTCTCTCATCTCCTGCTTCATCTCCGGGGAGTCGTTTGCTGTGCTGGAAGGTTATCAGCTGGGACGAGCGTCCAACTGAAGCAGGAGAGCTCAAGCTTAACAAAGCGGAGGAAAAATAAACCCTCCTGTCAACACTTGGACAATATGTTGGTCTGGAAATGAACCTGATGTCAGCAGCAGACGGCAGGTCTGATATCAGGCGCTGACAGGATATTGTCAGAGGATAAAAACAAACAAAAGCCTCAGCTCAGCCACCAGTGCAATATAATAAAAACACATTTTCCCGGAGGTTTTCTTCAGGTATCTCACCTTAGAAAGGACTGGTGTTTGTAAAGCAACCCAAGGAAGAAAGGATGGAGAACGCTGCAGAGAAACGGATGTGTTGACTCGTTCCAGCTGGTGATAAGTGATGATTATTAATGAGGCGTCATTTGTGGGGTCAGCTTAAGCCCAACTTAAGTACCCACTCAGCATCTTGTTGGGCGATGACTGGTGTGAACAGCGTTCATGAGCTAAATGCACACGTGTAGCCAACGGCTAGCAATGTTTATACGTTTATTTGCACAAGGTGCAGGAAGTAGATTTGTGGAACGAGTTTTTTGGGCTGTGGGGTAATTAAGGAGCTCAGCGTCCACTAGAGGCTGGCTCCAGAAGACCAAGTTCCCGTTGACTCTCATGGAGGAATAATTAGGGGCGTGTCCATTTGACTGACAGGTGTCAGATTAGCCGGCAGCACTAGCGCCAGACCCCCCCACCCCCGCTTGCTCCAGGGAAGGCCTTGGCCTTGGCCTCGTGTTAAGAGGTTCACCGCCAACCTCCCTTAGCTTCGGTTAGCTCAGGTAACTCGTAGCCACATAGTCTCAAATATTGTTGGGTGTCAGTCATCTGGCCCCACCCTCTCAGCTCCGCTCTCAGCTCCAATTCTGTATTTTTTGAGAGTGAGGACACGGTTAAAATGGCGGAGGTGCAAACCGCCCACTGAGCTCAAGTCCAGCTCTTCAGAAACCTTGGGGTGATGGCGCAGAGGGTTTGACCACCTTGTATTTACAGCCATTCAGTTGAACGTGTCGGGGCCCGTAAGACACCAGCTCTCCAGGCCTTTCCTCACAGAAACTCATCCAGGTTGATTTGTGGTTCCACCAAAGAATTAAAATGCAAATCCTTTTTTTTATCCATTTGATTTCCCAGATGTTTCAGACACGTTTCCTATTCAGACCCAGTCGTGGTTTCTGCTTTTTACAACATCATAACTACAGTACTCTTTTGACATGACCTGCTTTAAAATAAGTTTATTTTTCATGCATTTTTCATACACAGATGTATAATCAGAAGCAGCGCTGAAACTTTGCATGCAACTCTAAAATAACCCGGCTGATGTACAATGAAGTTCTCCCCATTAAATTGCAGTCATTTCCTCCTCTTGCACCTATTTCTCCATCCTAATGAGATACCTGTGCAGCAGCACAACAGAGCAGACAGACGCCGGGCTTTGAACACAGTCACAGCAGTCAAGTGTAGGTGGAAACTAGAACGTAAGGAACGCTGCAGAGTTGACATGATACAGTTTGTATTGTTCAGAAAATTATAGCATGAGATGTCTGCAGGCTCTCGGCTCTCAGCCGACGCTCAAAGCAACAACGCTTTATTGATTATTAAAAACACAACACAGTTGTTGCTAGCACATGAAAATGAGTTTGTTATATCAAAATGTCAGAATTAAAGGTACTTTTCCGTATTTTAATGCTGTTTATCTTTCTGTAACAAATATAAATAAAAACAACTCAATCTTGAGCTGTCATGTGAAACATGATGTCACTTAATCCATTTTATGATCAATATATTAAAATGATTTGCTTCTAAGTTGATTGCAAAAGACTAAACTGCTACGTTTACCGGCACCTGGAAAAAGAATAAAGAGCAACTTGCAGTGGTCCCTAGTAGGAATGAATGCATTGAAAGCCACACTGTAGGGGAAAAAAAGCTCTGGTGCACCTGTTTCACTTCATGGTTTTTGGACAGCTCACTTCTGATTGGCCACCAGCAGCACGACTCTACCGCTGACTCTGTTTGCTCTTGATGTTTCATCTCCACAAATAACACAAGCCTGAAGGAGTTCTGCTGTGTGGTGGAAATGCTAATGCTAACGGTTAGCTTCCACTGGCCGAGATGTCCTCTGCTGATTCCTAGATGCTAAACTAACAACAGCCTTCCCTGTCGCGATTCAAGATGGGCGAGTTCATGAATATTAACTGGCTGTCGGGCTTTTCAAATCCTAGAGTTTTACTGCCTATCTTTGACCAAAGCTAATGCAGGAGATACGTGTAGGAGACTCATGTCATGTTCAGCCTGCATGAAAAACTGAGACCAATTATTTTCAAAACTAATAAGTAAAAAATGGTTTCCCGGTGAAGGACCTCTTTAAAGTTACGTTATTTATCAGGATTTAATTGGAGATCTTTAAAAAATGTTAATGTGAAAATAATTTACAGGAAAGCTTCTCTGGAAAGTAATTTTTCATGTAACTCGTTTGAATATTAGCTTAAAATACTAAAACATCAGTCTTAGAGGTTTAGACAACAATTAGTTTCATATTTAGGGATTAACCATACGCCGGGTGGTGTAAAATGAGCCGCTCTCAGTTAGGCATGCAGGATGAAAGAACAGGAAAAGGTAAGAAGCTGGAGCTGGAGGTCAGGAAGGTCGCTCAGAAGATCCTTTTCTTTCATTTTCAAATATTTCTCCACCTGCAGCTGCAGCTCAGTCTGCTGCGGAGATGGCTTCGAGCACGGCCATCAACTTCAGCGAGCTATTCATGAGCTGTGAATGGGAGGAAGAGTAGCACTTAACAATGATAGGCGAGCATCCCCCACACACACTCAGAGCACTTTAACCCCTCCCACGAGCGAGTGCGTGCGGTCGCATTAGACACACTGGCAGCCATCATTACTCTTAGGGCTCCGCCAAAACCCCCGTGCACAAAGTTCTGAGATCATTTTATCGGAGACTTTTGAAATTAAAGAATGGGAGCCATCATGAAGTCATCTAGGGAGTGAAGGAAAGCAGAGGCGTCTTCACACCTGTCTGAAGATGAATCGGGGTGGCCCGAGGGCATTATCTCACCGCATCGGTGAGTTTGGAGTATTGGGCAGGAGGGGGGTAAGGGAGATAATTGTAAGCTGAGACGCTGAGACAGACAGACAGACAGACAGGCAGACAGGAAGCAGTGTGAGGCAGACGGACCAAGGCGAGAATGAAAATCACTCACTTGAAGAAGAGCCTTCTTAATTACTCTCCCCACATCCTGCCTCCACTCGGGTATGTCGGGGTTGAACTCGTCCAGATTCGGGGAGAAAGATAAAAGTAGAGACTTGAAGAATTCTGTGGAGGCGAATCGGAGGGAGAATCATCCATTAATCCAGACCTAGCGGAGGTCATTATTCTCAGCGCGATGTGCCAGCTGTCATTTTACTCAGGCTGAGTGTTCAGGTAGTTAACGCTTGATAAAAAGAAGAGGCTTCCTCTTACTCCAAGACTTCCCCTTGGATAAATGTTCCAGATGCACTTCTGGATGACTAGAACCTGTCACGTCTGCTCCCATCTATCCTCCGCTAATAAATCAGAGCATTTTACAGATTTCTGCTGCTGGATCCTTTCACAATAAATTAAGATTTTTATTTCAGTTTCTAACTGTAATGTGACAAATTCCTCTCAGTCATTTTTTATAGGAGAGTAAGAAAAGTGAGGAAGAAACTTCTAGGAGCAGAGTGAAGAAGCGCTGACCCTTCACCACCAGGCTCCTGGTATCCTGCAGGATGCTGCTGCCGGCAGACACTTGGACGGTGATGGTGTGAACGCCCTCGCTCGTGAAGGTGTGTGAAATGCTCCCATCCAGCGTTATCACCGGCTGCAGGCACAAAGATAAAACGTCACGTCAAGCTCCTGGTAGAAGAGCCCTAACCCTAACCCTAACCAGTCACCGGCCATCACCATTTACAGGACATCAGCTTTAAGGTGCACTCTGAGAGGTGAAACTACAACATTCGGATCCAGTCACCGTGAACGTCCCATTCGTGATGACTGGATCCTGATCCATCCTCTACCCCCCCCCTACACACACACACGCACACACGCGTGCGTACAAACCTTTATTGACCCTTTGCACCGACGTCACCTAATCACGTGGGTCCACCATGCTGGACGGCAAAATCATGTAAACAGTGAGCGACACGAGCACTAAACAAAGGGGAAAGTGGAGCCTGAAATTATTTTTGCGATCAAAACAAAAACTAAACTCCTCCAGCATTCCTTCAACTAGTCCTTCAACTAGCTAAAAACATGCTAGCTGCAAATCTGAGGCCTGCTAGTCCGCTTG
This sequence comes from Nothobranchius kuhntae, assembly GCA_006942095.1. Taxonomy (NCBI): domain Eukaryota; kingdom Metazoa; phylum Chordata; class Actinopteri; order Cyprinodontiformes; family Nothobranchiidae; genus Nothobranchius; species Nothobranchius kuhntae. The sequence goes on from SSNQ01034634.1 coordinate 682,420, forward strand.
ACGCGGCAGTTCATCTCCGTCCTCAGTCTCCATCAAAGTTATTAAAAAAACAAAACGAGTTGAGTTTACGTCCTCGTCTGTTGGTGCAGCCGACCACGCAGCAAGCTCAAATAAACGCGATAAAAGGCTACAAACTGGTTTGTTTTGACTACCTTCACTTAAGTTTCAACGGGTGTAAACGGTCTTTTTGCCGTCCATCATGGCGAAGGCGGCGGTCACATGAGTGGCGTGACATCACGTGCAAAGGGTCAATAGGGAGCCTAGGTCTCCTCCCTTTCCGGTCGGCTCATAGCTTGCCAAAAATGAAGATGTTGTTGACTCATTTAGTTTCAAAAAGCTGATCCATTGCTTAACATCATCATAACTCCGGTCACGTCACTTATGGGCTATACCCAATAATGCTCGGCTCGTCTACAAGACTTTCCAATACGAATGGACTTCTTTTAGAACCAACTTCGTGTGGTTTCAAGTCTTCCAAGTGAGCAGGGCTGAAAACGCCATGCCAGAGTACTGTTGGTCACTGATTGGCTAGGGGGGGGGGACACGCACACTCTCCTGTACTTAGTTTTGGTTCTCTGCTTTCATCCCTGGGTTCAAAACCTTTGGATTAACAGTTGTTTCTAGGTCGATTTGTGGACGTTGATTTTTAAGGATATTTAAATGTAGGCTGAGGTGTTGGACGGGTAAAACTAGTCGAAACAAGAAAACTGTAAACATCTGACAAAACTCTGACAGAAGAAGCTGTGGTGATTTGGTAGAAAGAAGGTAACTAAAACACAGTTTTGACACAAAAGAGTCGTCCTACAACATCTGAGTCTAGAATCCTTCATTTCAGGCCAATCTCTGGCTTTCTGCGGTTCCCTAAACCAGTTTACCTCTGTGTTGTTGCCAAGCCACCAGAAGTAGGTGACGGTGCGTGATTGGCTGGGAAGGACCACCGCGCTGATGTTCACCTCCTTGTTTCTAATGATCACAAATGGAGCGAGAAGCTGGACGTGCTCCACCGGACCTGCAGAAACAACCACAGACACCGCTGACCTCTGAGTTTACTTCTCATGCACACACGGAAACATCACGCGCACGTGGAGCTGAGAGGCTGAACACTTCAGATCTCATCACTTTGATTTGACAGCAGTCGTAGTCGGTTTTCCTTCTGCACCTGAGGTGGAACAGTAAATAATCCAGAGGTGTGAATTCAGCTGTGACTCTCCCGTGTGTGTACGCTCTGCTGTAAACCTTCACACTGTCCAGGTTATTTCTCTTCATCTTGTCAAGTGCATTCTGGGATACGATCCACACCGTAAGAGGAGGATGAATAAGTAAGAAAAATGGGGAGATGGAAACATTTTGCGAACAAATATCAAATCAGCTTCCAGAAAAGATGAACTCAGAGACAGGAGGGTTTAAGGTGCGTTAACCTGCCGTGATGAATGGCAATTCTGCTCCATTTCCAAACATTTATATTTATTCTACCTGTTTTCTGGGAGCTTAAAAGGACAGGAAGGAATTTGATTACCTTGTTTGAAACAGAAAATGGCAAACGAACCCAGAAAAATGTAATGATGAGACAGTTTGTTCAGTTTAGTGAATTTTCATGCAGAAATACTTAAATCTTTTTAATTAGACTGGTGGAGCATAATGCTGGCAGATGAAGTAAGTTTATCTTATGAATAAAAGACGTATGACAGTGTAACGTCACAAAATGGCCTACTTTTCAGATTCCTCGTGCCAAATGCACAGGGAGGTCAACTTACCCTGGCTTTGCCACGTTCTACTGTATCTCTCCTGACAGGAGTCTGAGAGTCTGCACAAAGGCTCTTTAATCAGATGACTTCATCAGCTGAGCGCAGCTTCATCAGATAATAAAGATGAACAGTAGCATTCCTTTCCCCAAGGCCCTTCACAAGAGAACTGTTTTAGATAAATCTTTATTCCCACAGAAAAGAAGATTTCATAATTAATCATTTTATAATTCTAAATAATCATTGACGAAAGAAGATTTCATAATTAATCATTTTATAATTCTAAATAATCATTGACGAAAGAAGATTTTATGATTAAAAATCATTACATATTGCCATGTATGATTAAGCAATGAAATGTTCATGAATCTGTATTCAATGATTTAGTTCCTACTCTGTTTATCCGCGGGCAGCAGAGGACGTTGTTATGCAGATGATGTTTTACTCTTTCTCTGAAATTCTCAATCCTCTCTCTCCCAAGCAACAGAGCTGATAAACTCTTTCTCAAGAGTTTCAGATTACTCTGTAAACTGGTTAAAATCCACAGTTCTACCAATTAATTTCTCTTTCATCAATTTGCTTAATACACAATTGGAGTCAGGGAATATCACATACCTGGGAATTAATGTCTCTCCCAAGTTGGCAGATCCAACCAAACTAAAGTACACCCAATGACAACCAGCTCTTAACAGCAACCAGCAGGTCTAAACATAGCCAGGAGGTAATGTGGCTACATGTTGTATTGATCCAGCTAGTTTAAATCACGTATTATACCCTCAGAATTGCTACAGACCTCCCAGCAGGTTAAACTTATTTGGGTCATCAGTTTCACACTTTTCTTTCTGTGAAAGCTTCCAGCTGAGTTGGTCTGAGATGCAGAAGCACTCTGTGAAAGTTCATGTTTTCAGCTCACAGCGGTAGAGAAGCTGCAGCTGGGAGGTGAGTGAAGGGAAGCAAACACTCACGCTCAGCCTCTCCAGTGGGGTATCGACTTTTACTTGAAATATTTCACCACTTTTAATTACTTTTATTTTAAACTTCTGCTCAACGTTTTGAAGTGGCTAAATATAAATGCAAACAAACAGAACATGGTCAGTAACATGCAGCGGTTTATGATGCCAAACGCAGTATTTCCAAATGAAAAGGACACGTAATAATAATTGATTTGATTTATATGAAGCTTTTCTCGGCACTCCAGGTGCTTTCATTATTCATGCATCACTGCTGGTGATGGTAAGCTACTACATAGCTACAGCTGCCCTGAGGTGGTCTGAAGGAGGCAAGGCTCCTATTTCGCCCCACCGGCCCTTCTGACCACCACCAACGTAGGCAATTTGAATAACCTGGCAGGAGTTGAGATCAATGCCGCAATCCTTCGATTACTGGGCAACCTGCTCTACCTCCCGGATACTGCTGCCCCTCGTTTTATGATTTTTCCTCTTAATGGTGGATCACGGAACACGAACACCAAAGCAACATCTAGTGTGTGGAGGTTTTAGTTGCAATGGCAGAACAAAGTTTCCAGCCATCAGGATACCAGGTTCGTTGCCGATGTATGACTTATTTCTATGCGGTCCATCTTCACCTAAACTCACTCTGGATTTAGATCTTTTATGGTTGTTTCTTTTCTCAGAAGGATAACAACATCTTCTGGGCTAAGAAGCAGCTGCTTGACTTGCAGGGTCCACAGTTTTCTACAGTGCCAGCCTCACTGTGCCGAGTGGACTGTTTACCTTATTTGGCAACCCTCTGTGGTGCCCTCTACTGGCTAAAAGATGTAAACATAAAGCCAGTTTTGTTCCCGTCAAATTAAATATATGATCATTTTAAAAATTAAAATATAGCTTTTAAAAGAAACATAGCACCTTCATTCTGCACACATCTAAATGACCCGTGGAGGTGTTCATTCTTTTAAATATAGCTTTTTATTAAATTGTTCCAGATTCAACCTTTAAGTTATAATAGTTCTATGGTTGATACCAAACATGTTAATGAGGGTATTTGCACTAAATCCCTCTCACATAAAATGATTTCAGCAGCTTTATCCTTGGCATTTTCAGTACTGTCTAGAATGAGCCATTACAGGAATCTGTCACTTTAAGAAAACAAGCGGAAGCTGGCCACGCCCACATATCTCCTGCTTGGCTGTATGGGGAGCCTAAGTCACACGGAGAAAAAAGGGAAAATGGCTGTAAGTTTAGCAAACTTCAATTCCTTCCTTCAGGAGGAAAGAACCACCAAAAATCTGGCCATGTGGTAAGTAGCAGCTACGCTAGGGGAGAGGAGATTCTGTGGTGACGTCTGGTTCGAAGTCATGCTAATTACGAACTTTTACAAGCTGATAAATCTCAAAGTACGTGACTGGCGTGGTCGAAACACCCGTCATTAGTTTTCATTTAAATTGATGTACAGCATAAGTGTGATCCAGGGCGTTATAGGCAACGCTGATTAGAAATAGCTCTTTTAGCTCTGTTGACTTGCATTCATTTTTTCGGAGGGAGATAATGACTTAGGCTTCCTATGGTGTCTGAGCTGCTCCTCACCAAGGCTGCTGCTCGCTCTCATCCTCTTTAACTAGAACTAATCTCTATCCTGTGTGTGTGTGTGTGTGCGCGCACGCGTGTGGGTGGCTGTATTTTTTGGCGCTTCTCCCTGAGTGTCTCACGCCGTGAGACTAACGCAGAAGAAGCGGCTGCAGTCACACCTGTAATCTCACCGAGCACGCTCACTCACGAGGGTAAAAGGTTAAATTTAAGGTTGATTGAACAAATCAGTGAAACAATAACACAACACAGAGACAATTTAACACTTACTGAAAGCAGCTTGTATAATTCCCAGAGTGTTAAAACTATTTTATTGTAGTCTGAGCGGCGCTGCGAAGCATGACAATCGTGTAATTTGTTGTGTTTGCTGCTGAGGAAAAGCTGCTCTGCTTTGAAATCAGCTGCTGTTCTAGATCTTTGTTCTGATGAAACTTTGATTAACCGCGGTGGCCCAAAAGGCCCTCCTCGCAGTTTGTTTATCTCCTAGAAAAACATTTCATATGAGTTTTTGGAAAGAGTTTCTCCCTAAAGTTGTTTTTATCGCAGCCAGTGTAGGACATAATCGCGTGTACCAATGTTTTAGTTTGAAGTGTTTCCAGATGTCTCAGCATCAGGAACAATGTGGTGAATCCTCTGAAGACCAGATGATGATACATGTGCAGGCCAGATTTAATACCTCCGTAGGGGAAGCGAGTTAAAAAAATAAAATAAAACGACAGAAGAAATGTGGCTAATGTATGTGAAGATGAAAGCTTCTCATTGTAAAGGTGAAAAGTAGCTCAGAGGTGTTAATTTGTCTGTGTGGTTTTCTCAAAAATGGGTTAATCTGTTGCTATTTTGTGTTTAACAAAGTTTTTTTATGTTTTTTTTTTCATTTATGGAGGCGAATCAGAGAGCAGCTGTAAATGGATTTAACAAACTTCTGATGTCAGGTACTAGCGTGTCCATTAATCAAAGAAACATAAGGTGTTTTCTTGGTTTGATGCAACCTTGATGCATTTCACACTTTATTTCTGATAGTTGTTTACTGGTGAATTAAAAGGTAAACAAACATAAACATACCTACCATACCACACCATATCAATCTCTTTTAAAAGCAGCATGCCAGCAGACCAAAGTGCTTCACAGAGAACAGACACCCAAAAAAATGGTAAAATGAAAAGATTGCAGTAACATAAACAGAAAGCAAAATCAAGAAAAACCATAAAAAAAAGTTAAAACAAATAAAAACCAAGACAGAGAATCAAATCAGCACATGTCATAGGCCATAATACCAAAACCAGAGACAGGGCACAGGATAGAATAACAACATACACAACAGGAGAGGCTCACCAACCAAAGGGTGATGTGCTTTTGAACGGGGTTCATACTGAACTGTCTCACAAATAAAAGGAGTGTGTTCCAAAGTCTGGCTTCCCATGAGATTCGTAATGCTTTTTAGGAAAGTAGAGTGGAAGGTGGAGGGGAGGTAGGGGGTGAGAAGCTCAGACAGGAAGGAGGAAGTTTGACTGTTGAGAGATTTGTAGACAAGGGTAACAACTTTGAACTGCACCTGGTAGTGCACTGGGAGCCACGGTGGGTGTGATGTGGCATCGTTTGTGAGAAATTCTCAGGAATCCTGCTGCATCATTCTGAACTGTCTATTAATGTTTGAGGGAGGATATGTTATACTTATGAGGACCAAGGTAGCGTAGTTTTGTGGTGATAAATACGTGGTGTCTTTAGGATGGGTTTGAAATATGTCAGACTGCAAATTTGGAAGACTCGAGGTTTTACAATTACATTTATTTGCGAGGACATTGTCAAATCAACATCTAGTTTGACCCCAAAGCTGGTGACACGGGGTGTGAGGTTTAGGGACGGAGAGAGGAAGCAGCCGATGTGTACAGATTGTCTTTTGGGTTAAAGATAATTGCCTCTGCCTTCTTGTCGCTGAGCCGAAGGAAACTGGAAACAAACTCCTGAGACAGTTGAGAAGCAGTTGAGTAGAGCTAGCTTGATTTAGAGTCAAATAAATCTGACAGCATAAAGGTGGTAATGCATGCCATGTTTAGCTAACCTCTTGCCCAATGGGAGGACGCAGAATGAAAAAGAGTGGACCCAGAATCGAAGCCTGTGGCACTCCCCAAGGAGCAGAATCATGGGAATAATTTTCACTAATTCTGGAAGTTTGATGACTGATGTGAATTTCTTCCTCTTGGTGAGATAATTCTGTTGTGGTTCTTAAAAAATAAAATAAAATAAAATAAAAAAACTAAAGTTTGCTAAACTGAATTTAGTGTGGATTTTTTTTTCTTTTTCTCTTAAGATCAAAACATTAAATGCAGGCTCAAATATAAACAAACATGAATGAATGGCATTGGACTTAAACTGAGTCAATGTGGGTTTTACTTGGTAAAGTTTTACCATTTTGGGCTTTAGAAGGATGTACCAGAATCTTCCTGTTAGCTTACATTATCCACTTAGAAACCGTGATGTGGGTCCTGTTGGAAGTTTCAACCATCTAGCTGAGATCTCCAGGTGAATCCGAGCCATTTGAAGGTAACTCTATTCAGGACCACAGCATGATGCTAACACCACCATGCTTTAAAGCTCTTAGGTCTGAAAGACTCACTTTGAATCCTGTAAATATGATTCTTGTTATTGTTGGCAAATGGGTCAGTGTTTGTCTCTTCTGAAAAAAAAAAACCCTAATATTTCTGTCCTACTTGTGAACAGTTGAGCTTCTTTCATACTCCTTTCAGTCCATGGTGATGGAAAACTGGATTAACTGTGAAAATGGATCCTGGTATTCCAGCTGCATCCAGATGGAGTGAGCCTCTTTGGTTCCTTGGTCCAAACTGGGTTCCTGTTATCTAGACGATAGTTTTGTTGGTCAGGTGTAATTAAAAGTTAAAGGTGGTGCATTGAAACATTAGAGTGTATGACCTTATTTCCCGGCCAGACGTAAATTGGAATGTTAATGTTTAATTTTGGAACATTCAAAATTAGGTCAACCTTGTTCTTCCGATTCCTGTATTTCCTGTTTTGTAATTGTTCCTATTGGGAAAATAAACCATTAATGATGATGCGCGTGTCCCAAAACCTGCATCACTCATTTCTGAGACGCAAACACAAAGCTGGAGTCTGAAAAACTGCTGCCTGGAATCAGAGGGTCGTCTCTCACAGAAACGGAGGAGGCAGGATGATGAGTAAAACTTCAAGTGCAAGTTCAAACACCTGAACTTTAGTGAGGAAGAGCTTATTCTGGTGATGCACTGGCTCTCACCGAGACCTGGATCAAACCATGTGACAATGCTACCCCATCTGCTCTCTCAGTTAACCACACTTTCTCCCACACTTCACGTGCATCTGGCCAAGGTTGTGGAACGGGCATGTTCATTTCCAATAGATGGATATATAGTCAGTTGCTACCCATCACTAAATACAACTCCTTTGAATACCATGCCATCCAGGTAACTGTACCAAAAACATTATTTTTGGTTGTCATATATCGCCAACCAGGTCAACTCAGAGACTTTCTTGATGAACTCGACACCCTGCTCTCCTCCATTCCTGAGCATGACTGTCCCACAATGGTCCTTGGAGACGTGCATATTCACCTGAACAATCCCAGCTCATCAGGCTTCCTGTCACTAATGTCATCATTTGATCTAAAACTAGTACAAAGTCCTCCAACTCACAAAGCTGGAAAAGCACTTGACCTCATTTTCACCAGAAACTGTGCCTTAGACACAATCTCTGTCACACCGCTGCATCTTTCCGATCATTACTTCATCCATTTCAGCACGACTCTACAAGGGAGGTCCACTGCTTCCTCCCCAATGGTCTCATTCCGCCGCAACCTCCGCAATCTGGCACCCAACTACTTCTCCTCTCTTGTTGCCTCCACTCTTCCATCTCCCAGCACATTCTCTGCTTATGAAGTGAATGAAGCCACCGAGTCACTCTGCTCTTGTCTTAACAACTTGTGTCGTTTAGCCACTAGACCTGCTAGATCCTCTCAGTCGCACCCTTGGCTAAATGATACCCTCCGGGCTCTACGCACCAATCTTAGAGCTGCGGAACGGAAATGGCGCAAAACTAAAGATCCTGGTGATCAATTGAAATTTCATGAATTACTGTCCTCATTCTCCGCCAGCATCACTGATGCAAAGAAAGCTTTCTACACTGACAACATTCTCAGCTCTACTGACTCTCAGAAACTATTTTCAACATTCAAAACTCTGCTCACCCCTCCGTCTCCACCGCCTACCAACAATCTATCAGCTGACTCCTTTGCCTCATTCTTCACTGACAAAGTGGCAGCTATAAGCAAACAGTTTACTCAACTGGCCACTCCTGAACATTCACTACCACAAACTCCTTCTAGCCCAACCATCTCAGGCCCTACTGCTTCATTTTCCTCTTTTTCCCCTCTCACTGAGAACTGTGTGTCCAAGCTTCTCACGTGCAGCCGCCCTACTACATGCCCGCTTGGCCCCATTCCAACTAAGCTGCTCCAAGCTATTGCTCCTACAGTAGCCGCAGCAGTCACACATGTGATCAACGCATCACTGACATCCGGTACATTTCCCACCTCTCTCAAGCATGCTCAGGTTAAACCACTGCTAAAAAACATCTCTTCCTCCAAATCATGTGGAGAACTACCGACCTATCTCTCTCCTCCCTTTTCTGTCCAGAATCATTGAAAGGGTGGCTTTCAAGCAGATCACAGAATACCTCTCACCAAAAACTGTCTGCTTGACCCTTACCAATCTGGGTTCAAAAAGGGCCACTCCACTGAAACTGCTCTGTTAGCAGTGACTGAATCCTTAAAAGAAGCTAGAGCGACAGGCAAATCCTCCGTGCTTATCCTGCTCGACTTATCGGCTGCATGTGACACTGTCAACCATGGCTTCCTTTTGTCCACACTCTCTAGCATGGGCATCACAGAGAAAGCACACGCCTGGTTTGAATCGTACCTCACAGGACGATCATTCAGTGTATCTTGGCTTGGACAATCCTCTACCGTGCACCATCTTGCCACAGGAGTCTTCCAGGGCTCTGTACTAGGACCTCTTCTCTTTGCCATATGCACCACCTCACTGGGTGAGATCATTCGATCACATGGCTTCTCCTACCACTGCTATGCAGACGACACCCAGCTCTATCTGTCATTTCCACCGGACGACCACACTGTCTCTGCACGAATATCAAACTGTCTCTCTGACATATCAAAATGGATGAAATCCCACCATCTCCAACTCAACCTCTCTAAAACTGAACTACGTGTCATCCCAGCAAAACCATCCATACAGCACAATATCTCAATCCAGAATGACTTCCTATCTCTGGCTCCTTCAAAGGCAGTTTGAAATCTGGGTGTTGTGATTGATGAACACCTGGCCTTTAAAGATCATGTTGCCTCTGTTGCTCGTTCATGCCACTTTGTGCTGTGTAACATACGAAAGATCAGACCATACCTAACACAACATGCCACCCAGCTCCTGGTGCAATCTACTGTCATCTCCCGCCTCCATTACTGCAATGCCCTTCTAACTGGTCTTCCAGGCTGGACTGTGAAACCTCTTCAAATGGTCCAGAACACAGCGGCGCGTCTGGTCTTCAATCAGCCAAAAACAGCACACGTCACTCCTCTGTTCATTGAGCTCCACTGGCTACCGCTAGCAGCACGCATCAAATTCAAATAGCTAACACTAGCATACAAAGTCCGAGATGGTACGGCTCCCATCTGCCTGAATCCTCTTGCAAAGGCTTACGTCTCGGCCCGGCCGCTCCGGTCATCACAGGATCATCGGCTAGCAGTGCCTACACCACGCTCAGGACAATCCAGACTCTTCTCATGCATCGTTCCACAAATGTGGAATGACCTTCCTAACACTACCAGAACAGCAGCTTCCTTTTCAATTTTCAAGAAACTCCTGAAGACCCTGCTCTTCAGAGAGCATCTTCTAAACTAGCACCCTCCCTGCACCCGTCCCCCCCCTCTCTACTGTCCACTCCTTGTTCCCTCCTCTCCATGATTGATGTCAAGTTGTTGTTATTGTTGTTGTTAGCCTCAAGGGCAATATGCCGAATATCACTTGTAAGTCACTTTGGACAAAAGCGTCTGCTAAATACATAAACATAAACAACGATTTTATTAGAAGGGTTTGAACCTGCAGACAGGTCTGTGAGTTTGTTTTCAGGGAAACTTACAGGTGACATGCAGGAACAGCGTGGTAGTGTCATAGCCCAGCGTGTTCTCTGCCAGCGCCGTGACACGAAATATTCCTGCGGACTTGTAGATGTGTTTGATTCCCTCCTCGGTCCAGCTCAGGTTGGAGTACGAGACGGCCGTGCCATCGCCGAATTCCAGCTGGATGTTGGTCCGCATGGAGTCGCCCTGAAAGACAAAACAACCAGAACTTTCACTTTAATAAACTTTGAGCGATCCTGTAAGGACGTCATCTCACCAGCGGGTAGAAAATTGAAAAGTTTAGGCGTTTTGTAGAAAAGCTTGATTTCCAGGGTCATTGAGCTAAATTCAGACCAGAATACCACAGCATTCATTATTTTCTTATTGGCTAAAAATCTGGGCCGTCATTTATCAACCGTACTTATGCACATTGGGTGGTATTTACCAATTTGTACTTGTGCATGAAAATGTTCCTAATATAAGAACCATGCGCGGGAACAGCATCTAGTGGTAGAACAGAGGAACCACAGTAGTAAAGGTCTCACTCATCCAAACATTATAGTTACCCAGTATGTAGTTACGTCGGTGGAAAAATGGCTTTTGCACTTAATTGGTGTTAAAACAAAAAAAAAAAGACACACAACGACGAGAATCTGACATTATATCATGGCTGATCTGTGATATTGGAGGAGTTAACAGGGTGTGAAGTCAGGGAACGCGTTAGGAACGTGTTGGGAAATCCTTCTGCTACCCTGTGATTTGGGACCCTTTTAGTGATGTGTCGGTCGCGAACGAACCGGCTCTAAGAGCCGGCTCTTTGAAGTGAACGATGGGAGCTGGCTCATCATTGGGAGCCGTCCCCCCTCCCCCCTGCCTTGGTGAAAGCTACAGGCGATTGGTCAACATGTGTAACTGCGTGTCCAGACTGTCCACACACAGAGCAGTAGGGGCGGGGAAGAGGGAGGATCAGACTCAGACACACAGCAGAGCACATGTGGGAGGAGGGAGACGAGAGGGAATGAGGAGGAGGAAAAAGGGGAGCGAGATAGAGGAGAGTGCGACGAAGACGGTGAGAAAATGAGCACCAGCAGTCAGAAAGTCGAGATTTCTTAAAGTGTTCAGTTATTAAATCCATAGAAATGATAAATATTTGATATATAACTTTTTTTTTTTTTTACAATCGTAAATTATTTTACATATAGTTTAGCATTATTTTGGTTATAAATGTACTCTACGCAACAGAAAATCTGAGGAGCCACTTGGGAGCCAAAAGAACCGGCTCTCTAAAAAGAGCCGGAATTCCCATCACTAGACCCTTTGTGGTGCAACAGACGAACCTCACAAATCCGATTCCACTAACTACGAGAACTGCCCAGAACCTCCTCCTGCTCCCCGATCATACACGCAACCAGACTGAAGGACAACTCAGAAGAGGCTGAGGCTGCACTCAGACAATGTCCAAATGAAACTAACTTCGAACAGAACGACTCCTTAAATGTAAATGAGAAGCTGTTGCTCTATCATTTATCAAATCCATTTTTTATTTATTTCTGACAGGAACTTCTCCGTCTCGACCATGTTTGCAACCTCTTCAACTTGTTCGTTTTTTTGGCGCTTCACAGCCAGTGTTTCGATCTTGTTGTGAATAAAGTTTTTCTTTTTTTTTCTGGGAAAAAACAGGGAATTTCCTCAAGTGCTGATCGAAGTCGTAGCGTGACCAAAATGGTTAATTGAGGATGTTTCTGTATGTAAATGACTGAATGGACACGAGCACCTGGGTACGCACAGGTGGATATAGTTTATTTTTTTAGGGTATTCCTCACTCTGACTCACACTCCTACGCAGTAGGTGGCGGAAATGCACCTTAGGTTGGATCCCACCCACCATTTAAACAAAAGAAGAAGAAGAAGTAAGCACACGTGGGATTAATATTTATGTTTATGTATTTAGCAGACGCTTTTGTCCAAAGAGACTTACAAGTGATAATCGGCATGTTGCCCTTGAGGCTAACAACAACAACAACAACAACAACTTGACATCAATCATGGAGAGGAGGGAACAAGGAGTGGACGTAGAGAGGGGGGACGGGTGCAGGGAGGGTGCTAGTTTAGAAGATGCTCTCTGAAGAGCAGGGTCTTCAGGAGTTTCTTGAAAATTGAAAAGGAAGCTCCTGTTCTGGTAGTGCTTGGAAGGCCATTCCACACAATCAGACGATTGAGGAGGAATGTACGTACGAGAGGCCACGGCACGTCTCATAAATCAGTCTTTTGAGTGTTCGTACACACATTCTAAATTTCGGTCGAAGGAGGGAAATTAGGACAGTTTCTACGAGTGTTTGATAAATGAAGCCCCCGGACTAATTTAAGGGCAAAGATGTTGAGCTGAGCAGCTCAGTGGCGATGTCTGCCTCTGCAGTGAAAGGTAAAAGAAACAAACTCCCATCAGGGTAACCTAAGCTCAGGTATGGCACGGATTAACAGGTGGGATGTTTCTGATAATATAATAGATGTTAATATGGAAGCAGTTTTTGTTTTCTGGGAGTCTTGTTGCTGTAATAAAAACTACAAGAATGACATTTGTGCTTCAAACATTCAGTCAGAACCAGACTGAAGGTAAAAAGCAGCTCTAAAAGCATTTTGTACTTAAAAAAAATAGCTGATTTTGTCTTTTTGAAATTTTCCAGGCTTGCTTTATTTTGAAAATTGTCATTTTAAAACAGCTGTAGGTGCATTTTCTCTGGGACAGAATTATAAAACGCAAACAGTCCCAAATAAAGAGCTGAAAAATCATTTTGTTCCATGTTCAGGAACTTGTTTCAAATAAATAAATGTGTTCTGTCAATCATTACAAAAATAAAAACTACATGGAAACGTCCAGAAAACCAAGGTTACAACGTTGTGTTGGACCTCCTCAGTTCTGGGAACAAAGAATGGGTTCTGGTAAAGGCGTGAAACACTGAAAAACTGAGTTTTAAAATATAATTTCTGATCATAATCAGTCACTCTGAGTTTTTCATGCAGACTGAACAAAAAGTAGTCTCCTACACCTATCTCCTAATTAGCTTCTGATAGAAAATAGACAGTAAAACTCTAGGACTTGAAAAGCTTGATGGATCTGTGTCACATTGTGAATTAACAGTCATGGACTCACCCATCTTGACTCACGCCAGGGAAGGCTGCTGTTGGTTTGGTTTCCAGCAAACGGCAGAGAACGTCTCTGCTAATAGAAGCTAACCATTAGCATTAGCAACTCCACCACACCAGGGCTGCCAACACTCACACCTGATCACTTCACACACTCTCCCGCCACACCTCCGGTTTCTCACACTGTAAAAGCACCACAGGGAAGTTAGTTGGACATTGGGTCTGCGACAGACATTTGCTCCATGGTTCACTACAGTCAGCGATGAGTCTTGATGCCATGCACCGCGCTGTCAGCTGTGTTACGAGGACTCGCTCATGAAAGCGGTGGTCTGCTTAACCAGCATCAACAAATTTCTAGTCATTTAAAAATGCGTAAAAAAAAAACAAAAGCTTCCAGCTTCATCGATTACATTATTTAGATTCAAATCTAAGTTTTGTTACTAAACTCAACCAACAATGAACAATATTATTTAACATGTATTTCATACAATCTGATCTTTTTTATTAATAATTTAATTAAAATGTATGCTTTGCCTTTAATAGCATCCACGTAAATTGTTAAAAATCTTCAAAACCAATTCCCAATGGTGTTGCTAAGCTACACCAATGAGACACAACAGTTTTAATGCATTTCATACAATCTGATCTTTTTTATTAGACTTTAAAAAATAAACGATTTTCTTCAAAGTCTTCCAGGTACAATGATAAGTTACTCAAAACCAATTACCTAGGTGGCAGTTTGGAACTACCAAGTAATAAAACACGTCCCTCTTTTGGACAGGATTCCTTTGGAGTGGGAGGAATAGATTGGGAATTGATTTGCGGTCATTTGATCATATTATTTGGAAGCTAATAAAACCAAACAAGTTATTTGTTATGAAAATATTAGAAAAAAAAACCCGACTCAATGAAATTTGTAAAAACTGTTGTTTTCACTGGTTTAATTAAATACCACAACTGGGAATCGATGTTCAGTCATGTGGTCACTAAGCATGGAGGCTATTGAAGCAAAATACAAAAAGTGCCACAAAAATTCACCTAATTTTTATGTAAATAATAATAAAAAAGATCCGATTGTATGAAATATGTGTTAAAATGTTGTGTCTCGTTGGTTTTGTTTAGTAATACAACTGCGAACTGATTTTGAATTATTTCATCAATTAAGTTTGAAGCTTTAGATTTTTGTATGCACTCTCAAATGACTAGAAATTGTTGACGGTCCCTAAGCGGACCTCCACTGTCATGAGCGAGTCCTCGGAACACAGCTGACCGTCGACTCTCTGGAGCAGCGCACGGCATGAAGACGCTCTGCTGACCGTAGTCAAGCAGGAGCGAATCTCTGTCAAGTCCAACTTACTTCATCGTGGTTGATGACACCCCCACCCCACCACCTCCAGTCAAAAGTTGACAGCCCGGCCACACAGCAGAGCTCCTCCAGGCTTTTGTTATTTGTGGAGATAAAACATCAGCAATACAAGCAGTCAGTGGTGGAGTCATGTTGCTGTTATCCAATAAGGGACAAAATGTCTAGCAGGAAATGAGACTTCAAATCCTGCCATGTTAACTCTCCTCTGTGGCAATTCTGCTAGTTTCTGAGACAGGCGCATCTGAGCTTCCCTTCGTTTAATTCATGTTTAATTAATTCATGGCTTAGAAATCGCCCGGGTTCATGTTTCACCCGGACCAAAATAAGTGACGCACATACACACTGCACTGAATGCACACGCGAGTAGCGAATGTAACTTAACGTTCTCTTAAGACATGGCGGACAACGTGGACCCCGGTGGAGCGAAAAAGACAGAAAATGTCAAAGGTGTGGGACCATTTTTCACGTCGTAAGGCGGAAAACGTAGTCCAGTGTAAATACTGTAAAATGGATTTAGCTACCACAACACCACATCCTCCATGCTGCAGCACCTGACCAGGAAACATCCACATGTAAACGTCACTTCTGCAAGCGGACTCGAGCCCCTACAAGATAATGCGTTTTAGCCTGTAATTTTTGTTATATTCTGCGGACATTGCGACATTTTCGTTTGTAGCACTCAGTTTCAGCTCACACTGTGCGTCTGGTAGCAACACGTCGGACTTAAAATGCGCTAAAAATAGCAGTTTTTACAACACGTCGGACTTTCTACTGTGTTGTTATTGATGTCCGTTGTCCCTCAGGATCGCTGCAGGAGGACACGGGTATTTACGGAGGAAAACGAAAGCAAGTAAATAAATGTTGTGTGATCAGTATAATTGGACATAACCACGGCAAACATGCCTTCTCAACAATCCTTTTTAGTGTGAGACAAAAAAGTGTAGAAATTTAAACGGACGTGTGTTAATAGGGAAACGGCTGGCAAGATGTGCGCGCATGCGCCGCGAGCGTTTCTGGTGCTGTTTAGGCCGCAGCCGCTCGCACTTGTTTACTGTGAAGTAAAGATGAAGTGCTGAAGTTTTGAAGACAAATTTTGAATAAAACTTGAAGAATAACCGGCAATTGCTTGCTCATTTTAGCCCTTTAAGACCGGCCCCATTCGCATGTCTGTGTTCAAATGCTTGTAAAACTGAAACAATATAAGATAGAACAAAATGTATTTTTGCATATTGAACCAGAGGAGTTACACTTAAATCTCACACACTGAACAGGTCCTAGAGCGCTGCGTGTTTCCGCTAATGAGTTTGCAAAAAACAACCAAAATGCGCAAATAACTCCGACACACTCACACACCACTACGAACGTTTTGATGAATCACGGACCCGCCAAACGGTACATCTTCCCTCCTAGAAGCAGTTGACACCCTGACCCCAAGATTTTACTACCTCTGGTCCGCCCCCGCCTTCCGCAGCCGCTCGCTTCCGAACTCAATTTTTACTGGTACCCGCTCTACAACGGCTCCGCTCCGGTGTGGAGACCTGAGGTGCACAAACAGGCATGCGCGGGATTTTCGAGATCTTGTGATACAGTCCGAGCAATAAATGCGGAAGTTAGATCCAGTAGCGGAACAGCTCTGATTGACTACAACGGGACCGATTTTGCTGCGGAGTTCGTGCCGGAGCAGAGCGGAGATAGTGGAATTTTGGGGTTACAGTGCCGGATGATGTTTAGGTTTCACTTTCAGTTTCTTCAAGAATATATTCATGCAATATTCTTTATTATTGTTATTATAATTAGTGAGGGAAAAGGAACATTATAAACTACTGAAAAATTAGCTACAGATATTCAACATTATTACATTAGACTCCTGCAGGTTATTATTTATATTTTCGTTTTTGTTACAGTTTATATAGATGAGTGTATCTCAGAAACTGTTTTATGGAAGCACTTCAAATAAATTTGTGGTTGTTTGAAAGGATTGTGTGAAACTTTTTTCCATTGACAATTTTGAGGGATAAAGCTGTGGCATTTCTGTATAATATAAAATATGTGTAAAAATAAAAAACGATTTTCAATTTCTGTATAGATAATTGCATTTTTTAGTTAACTATTTTGTTGCTATGAACATTTTACATTTATATAACTAAAATTTAGAATGTAAGGGTTGTGATGATGTATAGAAAGTTGAAATACTCCAAAAAATGGCACCACATCACGTGAAAATGTAAATATAAGTTCTGGCGAACTTGTTCTATGGCAGGTCTTAAAGGGTTAAGAGGTCTTTCATATGTTATAACATGCTATTTGATATAATGGTTTACAAACGCAAAAGGTCATTTACTAGAGTACTTGATTAATCAATAAAAGATTTGATAAGAGTACTCGATTACAAAAATATTCGATAGCTGCAGCCCCAGTAATGATTAATTGGGTGAACCGCACCTTTAAAGTAACCTAAGATGCCACACGTCGGGAAAATGAGCCGATGTCTCGACTGTTTGGAACTTTTTTCTGACACCAGATTCCAAACAAGCCTTTATTTTAAAGATGTTTTGTATTCATAAGTTTAAATGAGTGACAGTCTGAGTTCCACAGAGCACACCTGTTGTAGCCCGTTGGACTGTAAGTCTGGTTTTGTGTGAAGAAGGAAAACAGAATTCCAGATGCATGTTATCCTCCTCTGGATTTCTGCTTTCCTTTGGGAATCACATCTGGTACAGTCTGATGTCAGAGACTCCAGCTGCCACGGCGACCGGCGCTGTGAAGTCCAACTCTCAGACTCCCGTTGGCCCGAAACCGCTGGGATGTTTATTTGAAGCGCTGCAGTCGCATGGCAGCTCTGCCAACAAAGACAATAAATAAACCAAAAAATAAACCCATTGTTCTCCTTCTTTGCTCTGTTTGTGTTTGCCTCCTGTGCTCCTGTCTCTTGTTTGTGTGCATCGCGGTTTGGAAATGCAGGAGGCTTCTGGGATGCTCCGACTTTTCTGACTGGAAGATGATCCTTTTAATAGGTGCATGGGAAGAATTGGAGGCGGCTAAGGCCAGGGTTTGACATCGTGGGTATTGTTCAGGTCTGTAATGAGCTGGCACACAAACAGGTGTGTCACTCAGCACCTCTCAGGGTCTGCGCTGGATTTTCTGTTCCTGTTCCCAAAAGCCTCTCTGGGATTGGCTCATCTACACGAGTCGGATGCTGACCCGTCTCTGTCGGAAATGTCACTTTTTGTGTCTGTGTCTCCGGGGGCTCAGCAGATCCAAACACCTGGTGGTCCGGAGCCTGGAGGCGGTTGGTTTCCAGTGACAGGGCTGAGTTACTGACTGATGGGACTTTGGAAACACGAGGCAACGTTTGTTGAGCTGTCTGTCGCACCTGAACACCGCTCCAGCGTGGCATCTGACCACAAAAGAACAGAGAAGGAGCAGAAAGCTGACAAGATATCAGGTATTTCTGCAGAGCAGGTTAATGTTTCACTGTGTTCTGCAAAATGTTGAACCGGATTAAAAATTATATTTATGTATTTATATTTACTGTTAAGAAATTAAAATGACTCTTATTATTACATACTGGTGACATTTTTAATGTTTTCACAGTAAAAGAGACTGAAAATGCTCCCGCTCTTCAGGGAAAAGGCCCCTCAGAGCTTCATGAGATGCTTTAATAGTTTCATTATGTCATCAGTCTAACATTTGTTATTAAAACATCCATCCATCCATCCATCCATTTTCGGCTGCTTATCCGGGGTTGGGTTGCGGGGGCAGCAGCCAAAGCAGGGAGGCCCAGACTTTCCTCTCCCCAGCCACTCGCGTCAGCTCCTCCAGGGAAATGCTAAGGTGTTCCCTGGCTAGCTGAGAGACGTAGTCCCTCCAGCGTGTCCTGGGTCTACCTTTAGGTCTCCTCCCGGTTGGACGTGCCCAGAAAACCTCACCAAGGAGGCATCCTGACCAGATGCCCGAGCCACCTCAACTGGCTCCTCTCGATGTGGAGGAGCAGCAGATCTACTCAGAGCCCCTCCCAGATGACCGGGCTTCTCACCCTATCTCTAAGGGAGAGCCCAGACACCCTGCGGAGAAAACTCATTTCATCTGCTTGTGTCCGTTATCTCGTTCTTTCTGTAAAAGCTCGTGACCACAGGTGAGAGTAGGAACGTAGATCAACCGGTAAATCAAGTTTCACCTTCTGGCTCAGCTCTCTCTTCACCACGACAGATCTGTACAACGCCGCATCACTGCAGACGCAGCACCAATCCATCTTTCTCACTCGTGAACAAGACCCCAAGATACTTAAACTCCTCCACGTGGCGCAGGGCCTCGTCCCTGACCTGGAGGAGGCTTTCTACCCTCTTCTGACTGAAGATAACGCTGAACAGCCTTCATTTAAAACTGCACGAGGTTCAACCGGACTTTGCAACAAAAAAAATGACATTGTCCATGTTAAAACACAGCACAGGGTAGGATATGACTTATACGGATTTCTATAAAAAGCCCAACCCTACGTCGTTCCTAGAAAGTGGAAAACTGGGCTGTAACTTAACATCTGAGCATTTCTCTCAGCAGAAGACTCGCTCCACAACATCAGTAACATAAATGATGACCAGAGAAATGAAACACGACAGAGAGCCCCGACTCTGCATCCTCCTGTCTTTGACGCATGTTTGAGGTTGGGCTGATGGGGATTCAGATCTGAGGCGTCTCGCCTCCGCCAGCTGCTTCCTGAGACCTGAACCCATCTGTGTCCGTAAATATTATGTTTCACACAAAAAAGGTTTGTGAACGATTCAAGACGAGAAGTGATGCAGATCCGGTTTCATCCCTCTAATACGTTTCACTTTTGCTCTTTTTAATTCTATTTAAAACGTGGAGCCGCTGACTCGTTAAATATTTAGAGCCATTTGCACTCCCCAAGAAATACGGCCATCGCAGAGTTCATGAATATAAATTAAACTTAGAATTCATCATGAGATTCTTCTCGAATATGTTGATGCCACCAGCATCCCTGTGCCCCTCCTGCTTCTGTCTCCTTCTCTCCCCATCAGAGAAACTTGGTATTAAATACAAAAACACCAGTGCAATCCAACTGGACCTTGACATTCTGCTGTGAGGGGTGTGTGTGTGTGTGTGGTGGTGTGTGTGTGTGTGTGTGGGGGGGTGTAGCAGTGGCAGGAAAACACTTTTTGCAGCAAACTCCTGAATCCTGCAGCAAATGTCAGCAGAGGGCAATCAGAGAGAAACATGCGGCGGCTTCCTGGTGGCCTAGCAGGCCCGGTTCTGAACGCAGCACCTCTCATCCGCTAACTGGGTCTCTGGTGAGGCCTTTTATTTCTGCTTCTGGCTCAGAACATTTCTCGGTGTGGGCGATTTGGAGGGAGCTGACTGTGTTTGACTTTAGAGAGCTTTGGAGTGCAGCGGCTTTCCAAGAAAACACCAGACGCTTCTGAAACTCCGTTTGTGCTTCGGGGAAGAATGTTTTATAAAGTTTTACAAACAGGATGATGTGCGCTGTGAGTCCACGCAGAACCTTCAGTCTCTGTCTGCCACAGAGAAATAAAATCGACTTAAACTAACTCCAGAGGCAGAAAAAAGAAGCTTTTCTATAAGACAGCAGAAACTAGAACCTGTTTTCTGGTTTGTCTGAATGTTTATTTAATAAAGAACATGTCTTTATTTGATTTCACCTTTAAATGAGCATTTTGTAAGAATGAAATTCTGTAATCAAATGTAGGTACGGCAGTCCATTTTGAAGCCGTTCTGTGAGTTTCATGCCTGTTACCAGTTACGGATCAGAACCAGAAGATTCTAGATGACAAGCAAAGACGAGTCATGCACAGTAAGTTCATAAATACATCGTGTAACGTCACGAAATGGACTGATTTTAAAGATCCCACAGGTCGTATGCAGCCAGAGTAAATAACCCAGGCTGTTACATGTTCTGCTGTATCTTCCCTTGTCAGGGGTCTGTGAGTCTGAAGAACTCAGCATTTAATCAGATGACTTCATCAGCTGAGCGCAGCTTCATCAGATAATAAAGATGAACAGTAGCATTCCTTTCTCCAAGGCTCTTCACAAGAGAACTCTTTAGATACACTTTTTATTCTCTAAAAGAAAAGAAGATTTCATAATTAAAGTAATCATTTTATAATTGAAAATAATCATTGAAGAAAGAAGATTTTATGATTAAAAATCATTACATATTGCCACGTATGATTAAGCAATGAAATGTTCAGGAATCTGTATTGAATGATGGTTTAGTAATGTTTACTGGATGAGGTCATCATTACAGAAGAAGTAAGGCTAAGATAAGAACGCATGACACATAACTAACCTTGTCCCTAGACTCAGAGACTCTGAGCGTGTTTCTGAGATTCTTGGTAAGTTTGGTCTTAGATAACAGCGGGTATATAAACCAGCCGCTCTGCTTTCTCGTCAGTCGAGAGAGAAAGCTGGAGACTGGCCATCTCTTAGCAGATCTAGCTCAGAAAGTTTTTGACACGCTGTCCAAACCTTAAATCTTTTTGCACCTGCGAAGCTGAACAACAAGATAGTTTTCCTGCAGAACAAAGCTGACAAACTCCTTCAGAGTTGAGTTTAAGACCCTTGGTTCCATTCATCTATCCTTGTGACCCGGAGGCATCTGAGGACTGATTTGGTCGCATCGAGGTTTCTCTACAAACCAGGTGCAGTGGGGTCGTCGGCTCCTGGACATCTCGGATCCAATCAGGGTCTCCAAATGGGTGAGGTAGACACAACAAGATAGCGCCTGCATGTGGTTCTGATAATAGCAACTTAATCGTTTAGATGCAAACCAAATTCGCGCGGCTTTAGGGGTGCTAAAAATAACTTCTAGGTTGCTCCTGTTTACTGACTTCAGTTCTTTGACACTAGAACTCCCAATACAGTAATGTTGACCATTTTCATACTTTAATTTGTAATAATGTTAGTTATGTTGTTCTGGCTTCTTCTATTTTTGTGTTATAATTTCCATAATATAATGTATCAAAAATAAATATAGATGTTTTTGTCTTTGTCTCCCCAAGCCGTCACTCTCACGGCTCTATTGTTTCCATGGTAAAGTTTTACTGCGGAGGATGGACAAAGTCACCGTTGCTAAGCAACCAACTCTCCAGATCGCACGCTCACTCTCAGTTCAAACTCCATGTGAAATAGCTGCTTTTAGAAGAACATTCTCAGCAAAACAAGCATGAGAAGTGAAGCTGCTTCAGGCGGAGAGAGAAAAGCTGATGGAAGCTGGTCGGTAGGAAGCGGCAGAGACTCTGACAGCAACTCGGAAAACGACCCCTCGCCCCACCCATGGAAAAGAGTCGTGTCGGTCACCCAGCGAACAATAGAGAGACTTCTTTTCAAGGTTTGGATTTAAATTATATTTTCTTACCATAATATTAGGTTCCCACATCCATAAAGAGTTAATTATACCACACTTGACCTGCTTTGCTCCACAACGGCGTTTAAGGGCCAAAATGACAGCCGTCGTCAAACTGGCGGTTACTGGAGTTCCAGTGTTAAACAACTTTGAAGCTGTTATGCCTGCTGGTGTTCAATTCCAAATACCTGCACTGCTGTGTTAGCTCGCTGCAGATTTGGCAACTTCACAAACTCACACTAACTACGTCCCACTTTTGTTTAGTTTTTTTGACAGAAGATAACCTCACAATCCCCCAGCCGGCTGAGAATAAAATCTGTTTCAGTGTAACCTTCCTTCCAGCATGATCGATGATGGCATGTTTTGCTATTATCTCACAGAAGATTTCTTACAAATGCACCTTTAAGTGGGAAAGGCACATTTCTGCTTTGCTTCCATCAGCCTTCCTTTGAGTTTGGCTCACATTACGGTCACAGGGTCTACCTCCACCTTTTTGTCTGTAGGTCTACGAAATATTTTTGTTTTGACAAACTGACTCTGTTAGTCCAATGGTTCCCAAGGAATGAGCAGAATGAGGTCTGAAAATGAATTGTTGGGGCCATCGCCCTGGTCCCCATCCTAAGCATGCGGCTCAGCCATGGGTTTGCCCCCTAATGGAGCCACCCTAACGCCCATCTCAGCTGCAGGAGCAGCAACTCGACGCTGAGAGCCAGGCTGATTCTCCAGAACTCTCAGAAGTAATTTAGCCTAGAAATGTAATTTTACGTGTTTCCGTGTATTTTTATACTTCCATGTTGGAGCTTGCTGAACTCCAACACTAGCTTGTCTTCTCTTTTAAATGTGAATAATATTTTCCAGTCAAAGCATCTCTTTTTAACATGAATCCACTGTTAAACCTCCTTGTGGATGTTAGGCTGGTCTGGTGTGTTTCACACCTCATACAGTCGCCTCACTTTGTCCGTGAACCATGAACGCTGTCGGCACCTTCCCAGTGCAGTCCAACCAGCCTTGCATCATCTGGTTGCACCTCGAAGGGACCTAAAAGTTTGCAGCTTCTCTCGTCTGCAGCCTCAGACCTTATGAAGTAGGTAGCTGAGAAAAGATGGTGTGGACACTAGAGGGTACTGTGTCATGCTGAAATAGAAATGTTTGATGTTTGATCCACATGAATGGGATTTTCAGGCACAGTCCATGGTTGGTTCCGATCCGAGTTATGTTGTTTATATTGATGCTCATGAATCAAAGCTGATGAACATGACATGCGGGGTCCCCGAGCACGGCTGTGTCTGCAGCTCACCGCTCCCCCAGGGGATGGGTCAAATGCTGAGAACAAATTTCACACACACACACCAGTGTGTGACAACTAGTGAGACTTTAACTTGACTATGCAGATGACACCTAGATCTACCCAGGTCTATCACCTAGTGACGGTGGTCCCCTAGGCCCACCTGTCAGTGTGAATGATGAGCAAGTCAATGACTGGATGCAGTCAAATGTCCTCCAGTTAAACAAAGACGACTGAAGTTATTGTCTGGAAGTGACGACAGGATTGAGTTTATTGCTCAACTTGACGGCAAAGACCCGGGTTAGAAATCTTGGTGTCNGACAACAGTTGATTCAGACCCGAGGTTCACTGGTCCCATTAAGGCTGTAACTAAACCAAAGTTAGTCCTCTTCATCGAATGGCACGACTCAGAGGTCTCATGTCCAGACAAGGCCTAGATAAACTCATTCATGTGTTCATCTCCAGCAGGCTGGACTATTGCATTGATCTTTGAGCTGTCTTCTCCCAAAACTGCAGCTTATTCAGAATGTCCCTGCTGGAGTTTTAACAAGAACCAGGAAAACCGAGCACATCACTCCTGTTCCTAAACATCTACACTGGTTTCCAGTAAACTACAACATCAATTTCAGTGTTTCTACTAGTTTATAATTCACTCGTTGGCATGGGGCCAATAAACATGTTGGATCTCCTTCCTGCATAAACACCCAGCAGGGCTCCGAGGTCCGGAAGCAGTCAGCTGGTAGAACCTCGGGCCAGAACCAAACAGGGTGAAGCTGTTTTTAGCTACTTTGCTGCACACAGATGGAATCAGCTTCCTTATGACCTCAAATGTGCTCCAACTCTAGTAACTTCAACATCAGAATTGGTATTTTTCATGTATTCATCAGCCATTGAATTTGATGCTGCACTTTCTGCGCTGTAACTGCTCAGCCTTTCTCTTTTTATCTTATTCTTACTTCTAATTTGTGTATTTCACATTTGATTTCTAAATCTGCTGTTTTGTGTTGTCACATTGATTCTAACGTTTTATGTTCTGACTGTTACTGCTCCTGGAAAGCACATTGAATTGCTTCTGAGTACGAAAAATACAGCTGCCCTGCCTTCCATCCTTGCCTTGGACTTTAAAACAACCATGGGTTCACTATTAACCAGATCGTAGGAGTCCACCAGATCCTAAAATGATTTTCAGCTCATCTAAGTAAAATTCCTATTCTGGCGAGCCGTCTCACACATGTGAATATACAGGAAGGCCATGACACATAGACAGAGTTCAGTCATGGGGTTGTCGTTCAACCTGCCTCTGCATGCTACTGTACAACGGACAATGTGACATACTCAACTCGGATGTCAGTGAACTGGGTGGTCTGCCATGCGCTGCTGAAGAAGACACAAATACATATTATTCCTAAATAAAAGACATAATCTGTATCTGCTCTAGACGCAACCAAAAGTCAGGTCCAAAGTCGATGCCAAGCCATTTCAAACAAGCTGACGCCATCTTTGTTATTTTGGTCAGTCACAGGAACATCCTGCCGACCGAAATGATAAAGCGCTGTGACTGGAAAGACACAAGACTGTTAGGGTCTGCTGAGGCTCCAGTGGAGCGTGCTAGACCGCCGAGCAGAGCAAAATCACGTTGTTTCTGCTACAGTCTGTCTGGACTTCTAGGCTAGAGATTTTCTTCGTTTTTCATCAAGAGTTACAAAAAAGTTTCTTATCCGACATGTTTCCTTCTGCAGTGGTTAACACATTCCTGAGTTTGTGTTTTTGAGTTCTCACCTCATCCAGATGCACGAGGAAGGTGACGTTACTGCCCATGCTGGCGGTGAGCTTCCCGTCTTTGCTAGTCAGCACGAGTCCTTTCGGAGGTCTGTTGGGACACTGCTGCTTTCTGGCGCTGTACATGTCTTTAACTCCTTTAGTGCAGTTGTTCAACACCACTTTACGGTACCTTTGTGACGACACAAACACAAGTATAGAGAAAATAATCTGTTTTTAATCAGATGAAAGCAGTTGTGCTAAGGGTGGTAAACCAATCCTCTTGATGCTGCGGGAGCCGCTGGTTTATAGTAAGAGTTGACTTCAGCAGAGTGAAGCTGCAGCGTGTTAACAGCCTCTGGGAGAAGATGACAACTGACAAGACAAGCTGTGTCAGAGGCTGCGACACCCCAGGAAGTTTAATCAGAGCTGCAGTGAATAAAACGCTGTTGCTGTGATTAAGCTTTGCAAGGTGTCCGTCCCCCGGGGCGTCTCCAAAACGTACACGCAGGACTCGCTTCTCACGGAACCGCAGCAAACGGGTTCTCGTAGAAAGTAAATGAAAGCAGCCAAAACCAAAACGTGTCTTTTTTAAAACATTTACTTTACAAGATGAAGGATAATGAGGTTGGAGCCCCAAGCCAGAGGCTCAGGAAGACCAACAAGGACATTTATGGATGTGGTGGAAGAAGCCATGAAGTCAGCTGCTGTGAGGGTGGAGGGTGCAGAAGACAGGACTAATAATGGTGACTAACAATTAGGTGTGGAGACACCTGAAGGTGTCTGGAGAGTTGGGTGTTTTGCTACTGATGTGGTTCTACTTGGCATCTTCAGGCCTCGAGCATCAGCGTGGAATGAGACGTTGCTGGGCCAGACAAAGGTGGATTGTCCCCTCTGGGCTGGGAGTGAGTCTTCGCCTCGTGAACAATGCCGTTTTTTTTATGATGGCAGGACGGCGTAAGAGATGAGCCAACAGGTTGGGGTTTCATCTAGAGCTGAGCCGCAAGGATGGAGAGTCCATCTTCATTTAAACCAAACCGTAACATGTGATGTTTGTTCTAAGTAAGTAGAAGCAAACTAACTAATTCAAGGCTAATCCAGCAGAATCTGCTCTGAAATTCTCCACTTGTTCCACATAAAAACCATCAATAAAAGAAAGGGGCAAGGATGCAGCGAGATCTGAACATGGATGCTTACCCTGTGCTGTTGAAGTAGTTCTGACCCTGGCTGCAACTTCTGGACACGGTGGAGGGGTTGAACCAGAAGGACGCTCGGCAGTTTCCATCGCTGCGCCTCTCGTAGCCGTAATCGCTGTCGAACAACAAAAAGCGTCCACACGGCACCTGATCAATATCAGCATGGCTAAAGGGACCCACAGCGAACATCTTATCTCCTCTTTATGTCAGGTGACCGGAGGCCAGTCTGCCACAGAGATGCATCATTATTACATATCGATTAAGGCTTCTGCGGAAAAAATGCCCCCCCCCCACACACACACACACACACGTGTGTGAAGCCGGACACTCAACCTGAGGGCAAAGGTCTGCTGGTGTAAATAAGAATGTGTGTGTCAGACGGCTGCCAGCGTTTTCCAATCAGCACATGATTCATATGCAGCCAAGCAAGGCAGGCGAGCGTCCCGTCTCATAACGGTCGTGACGTTGATTTATCAGGTAATTACTGAGCCACAAGAAAATAAACCAAACTAACAAGCCAGCAGCTGACTCGTCGGTCCGACTCCGTGAATTAGTCATTAAAAAGCTGTCAAGGCCGCTGCATTCAAGCAATGGTTTTCTTTGTGATGAAGTCTGAACAAAGTGGTGCAGCACATCCTGGTGCCTGACCTCAGTGCATTGCTCCGCCCCTTTTTGGGAGAATGCTAGCGCTCCATCTTGACTGGAAGAGTTTGCAGAGAAAACTGCATTAAATAAATAGTGCTGTAGCGACCCCGATGCTACAAGGTGCAAACTAGCATCCCTCGAGGTGGGCTAACCAGTAGCAGCAGACATCTTTGGGTCTCTTTTTTGTTTCTGCTAGCTTATAAAGGCAAAACAAAAATCCAATTGTAGTTGTTTTAAGAGTTTGACATCACCGTTTCTCTCTGAAAGAAGTCGGAACCCCATGNAAGCAGCCAAAACCAAAACGTGTCTTTTTTAAAACATTTACTTTACAAGATCAAGGATAATGAGGTTGGAGCCCCAAGCCAGACGCTCAGGAAGACCAACAAGGACATTTATGGATGTGGTGGAAGAAGCCATGAAGTCAGCTGCTGTGAGGGTGGAGGGTGCAGAAGACAGGACTAATAATGGTGACTAACAATTAGGTGTGGAGACACCTGAAGGTGTCTGGAGAGTTGGGTGTTTTGCTACTGATGTGGTTCTACTTGGCATCTTCAGGCCTCGAGCATCAGCGTGGAATGAGACGTTGCTGGGCCAGACAAAGGTGGATTGTCCCCTCTGGGCTGGGAGTGAGTCTTCGCCTCGTGAACAATGCCGTTTTTTTTATGATGGCAGGGCGGCGTAAGAGATGAGCCAACAGGTTGGGGTTTCATCTACAGTAGCGAGTACGTAGCTGTCGTCCACAGACAGAGCTGAGCCGCAAGGATGGAGAGTCCATCTTCATTTAAACCAAACCGTAACATGTGATGTTTGTTCTAAGTAAGTAGAAGCAAACTAACTAATTCAAGGCTAATCCAGCAGAATCTGCTCTGAAATTCTCCACTTGTTCCACATAAAAACCATCAATAAAAGAAAGGGGCAAGGATGCAGCGAGATCTGAACATGGATGCTTACCCTGTGCTGTTGAAGTAGTTCTGACCCTGGCTGCAGCTTCTGGACACGGTGGAGGGGTTGAACCAGAAGGACGCTCGGCAGTTTCCATCGCTGCGCCTCTCGTAGCCGTAATCGCTGTCGAACAACAAAAAGCGTCCACACGGCACCTGATCAATATCAGCATGGCTAAAGGGACCCACAGCGAACATCTTATCTCCTCTTTATGTCAGGTGACCGGAGGCCAGTCTGCCACAGAGATGCATCACTATTACATATCGATTAAGGCTTCTGCGGAAAAAATGCCCCCCCCCCCCCCCCCCCCCCCCCCCCGCTTGATCCCCAAAGCGGGACCCTTGCTGTCCACTGCAGGTGTCACACAGCCCGGGTCTAATGGAGGCGCTTTAGCCCGGTTTGTCCCTGGGCTACACACGTAGGTGACGAGCTGAAAAAATGACATTTGTGAAGGTCTTTCCAGAACATCTGGAAATGTTGAGGGCTGAAGTTTAATCTGGATTCTGAATCGTTGTGGGTGCCAGGAGCCCGTCCCAGATTAGTCAGAAAGTGCAACGAATGACAGAGAAGCTTTGAGTGGAGTTGGAGACCAGATTAGGAATGAAATGATATAAAATTATGAACAAATGGACACATTTGGTGACTCGCCTGCAGCTGAAATAAAGTAAAAATACACCATGACCTGACCAGATTCAAATTAAAAATCAGTTTTTTTTTCATTAAATTTTGTCTCCAAACAGTCACGCGAGCCCCGTGAGAAGCTGGCTTCAGATCTCCACACCAGCTCTTTTGTTGTCTCGTGCTTTTTCGGGCATTCTTTTAGAATTTTACGCTTGCAGTGAATCTGCAGAGAGAAACCAAACATGATGGATGAGAAAGAAACCATCTCAGAGCTACAGGAGACTAGAATAAACGCCGCCCTGCTACGAGTGCGTCCACAGAGCAGCTAATTGTTGGACATTTATGTTTTCTTCCAGTTCTGTGATTACAAGATAAAAAAGACTACAACCACTCAGAATTTGCATATAAATTGGAACTATTTACACTCCCGCATGATCAGAGCGACATCACAACCACAGTAAAGATGCTAACAGATGTTACAGAGGCGGGATTCACAAGCAAACCTTGTAAAAGTTCATGGAGTCGATCAGATGATTAGAAGAATAAAAGGAGAGCAGGTGTAGCTGGTTTCACCTGGATAGATCCAAACTGGTTTCACCTGGATAGATCCAAACTGGTTTCAAAACCCAGTCGGAGTGGAGCCCTCCTTCTGTGTGGGCGGGTCTTCGTTTGTTCACCGATGAAATAAACAACAACATGCTTCATTTACTCTCCTTTTATAATGACTGTGAGCATCGTTAGGTTGAGGTGGAGTTCTGGAAAAAGCAAACCCGGATCTACTGAGTGGGTTTGCTCAAAAACGAGGTCGTTAGAAAATCATTCGGACAGAAACGGATAATGTGACTGCAGGTCAACTCAACCATGTTCTCCAATCTGCAATTTATTTGTCTGTTTGCTGCGAACCCAGCTAGTTATCTGGGCCTCCGACAGACGGGATCACCCTAAAGAGCCCGTCTGAGTGGGCTTTAACGGAGGATGGATGGATGCACTGAAATGAACAAATTGGTACCAAATCAAGCTGATTTTATTGGGTCAGGTCCATGGACGTAATTTTGGGGGGGGGGGGGAGGGGGGGGACATGTCCCCCCCACTTTTTCCAAAGTCAAATTTTGACCCCTGCACTTTTTACCATCCAAAAACAATATTACGCTATATTAAATTGACACTGGTTGAGCTCTAGGACCAAGCCGAAAGCAACCGTTTGTGTTGAAGCCTGTTTCCCACTAGAACATATTGTAANGTTACAGAGGCGGGATTCACAAGCAAACCTTGTAAAAGTTCATGGAGTCGATCAGATGATTAGAAGAATAAAAGGAGAGCAGGTGTAGCTGGTTTCACCTGGATAGATCCAAACTGGTTTCAAAACCCAGTCGGAGTGGAGCCCTCCTTCTGTGTGGGCGGGTCTTCGTTTGTTCACCGATGAAATAAACAACAACATGCTTCATTTACTCTCCTTTTATAATGACTGTGAGCATCGTTAGGTTGAGGTGGAGTTCTGGAAAAAGCAAACCCGGATCTACTGAGTGGGTTTGCTCAAAAACGAGGTCGTTAGAAAATCATTCGGACAGAAACCGAGAATGTGACTGCAGGTCAACTCAACCATGTTCTCCAATCAGCAATTTATTTGTCTGTTTGCTGCGAACCCAGCTAGTTATCTGGGCCTCCGACAGACGGGATCACCCTAAAGAGCCCGTCTGAGTGGGCTTTAACGGGGGATGGATGGATGGATGCACTGAAATGAACAAATTGGTACCAAATCAAGCTGATTTTATTGGGTCAGGTCAGTTCTATTGGACGTAGCGTGCATTAAACGACCCGCAGAGCCTCAATCATACCTGGCAGCTGCTGTTTTACTCTAATGTCTGTACAACTGAGATCCTTTCTATCGGGACTAATAAACGGTGTCCTTCGTGTGTTTGTGTTTGTGTTAATGAGGCTCTGCTTTAGCCGCGGCGGAGAGGACCGTAACCCTCCTGGACCGTTTTGAAGAACAACGGCTTCGTCTTACCACTCAAAGTCATGAGCTCGGCAAATGCAGGACTCGGCTGAGAGGATTCTGGAGTAGTCCTTTCCCAGCATGCAGTAGTTTCCTGGCCTGCGTTTCATGAAAATCTGCTTTTGACCCATCACACACGGCTCGCCCTGTCGGCCCAGAAACCACACGGCTGTTAGCGGACAGCGTTTCATCACACGGCGGCGGCGCCTCTTCCATGGAGCGTCAGGCTCACCTGGTTGTGCAAGTGCCATGTTTGGTAGTCCTCCTCCGTGCACTTCCTGCTGAAGATGGACTTGTAGTCTATCTTGATGAGCTGCCACTCAGAGCGGTGACTGAAGTGCCCAAAAAAGCTGCAGAACAACAAAATAGGAAGAAAAAAACACCCAGAGATGGCTTTAGGGATCTGCTGCAGGAACAACGATGATCAACAATCATCTCAGTGAAACATGTTGGATCGTTCTGAGCAGCTTTGGGACTGCTCGACTTAAAACTGGAGAAGAAATCAGCCCACGTGGTGCATCTTGGTTTGCTTCTGGGGGGTCAGGGCTATCAGGTGAGCACGACTAAACGTCAAACATGATGGTGCCGTGATCAGAAAACCAGTCAAAGCGTCACATGATGTCAGAATGAGGGGGATAATAAACGTAGTCTACGGAAGTGGATGGAGACGGTAAACATTTAAAACATGTCACGTTTAGTTATTTTATATGGCGCCAATTCACAACGAGGGTCGTCTTAAGGCACTGTAGAAAGTGAACACGCCGGCTGAGCCGACATGTGCACCGTGTTTTCTACCTAAGGAAACAGCTGATTGCACCGAGTCACTGACTTGTTGTGTAGTGAACTCAAACCTAAGATTTACTTTTTCTAAGAGTCCTGAAACGCTAATAGATATCTGAGTATTCCTGGAACGACTTTCTGAGTAAAAGTTAAAAATAAAAGGTAAATGTAAAACTCTAAGAGGACTTAGTCTGAGATGTTTAATCTAACAACTCTTGATGGAACAGATTTGGCTCACTATTTGGCAGGAAAATGGTCAATGTTCTCTCATATCTTCACTCATATTTTAATCAAGATTAAGGGTGTGGAGCACGTGTTAACCCTTTAGGCCCTGGCGCCTCCCAGTTGGGGGCCTTTGGAGTTTCATGTCCCACGTGTCAGTGATTGTTTGCGTTCCCCGAGCACGGCTACAGCTCCAGTCAGACCAGGTTAGATGGGAAACAAACCATTTTTTAAGTTAAATATACTTGAACTTTATTTTAGAAGAGCTGCCCTGTGTGAAGGTGCTGGCAGGATGGAGGTTGTGAGTTCAAATTCCATTTAGGAAATTTAGTCCATTGTTATATTTATTCCAGGGGTCCTCAACTAAATCTGTTCAAGGTTTATTTATTTTTTCCCAGCAGACACCAGAGAAGATCAGATGCTCTTCTAAAATAAAGTTCAAGCATCATTGTATCTTAACTTATTACACTTTAAAATGCCCTTGTTTCCCGTCTGGGCTCTGTGGTTGTGGTTTTAGTTGTGTTTGGAGAACGTGGACAGCTGTAGATGTTTGGGATGTGAAACTGTAGAGCCCCCCCCCCCCCCCCCCCCCCCCCCCCCCCACCCCCACACACACACACACACACACTGGGGGCGTTTGGGTTAAACAGGTTAAATCAACACATCTGCAGTGGTGCAACAGAACTCTACCACTGACTCTGTTCTTCGATGTTTTAACTCCACAAACAACACAAGCCTGGAGGAGTGCTGCCATGTGGTGGATTTGCTAATGCTAATAGTTAGCTTCTACTAGACGTTCTCTGCTGTTTCCTGGACGCTAAACCAGCGACAGCCGTCCCCGTTGTGAGTCAAGACGGGGGTGAGTCCATGAATGTTAAGTGACAGTGTGATGTAGATCTGTCAGAATTCCCTAATCCTGGAGTTTCACCGTCTGTTTTCCATCAGAAGCTAATGCAGGAGACAGGTGTAGGAGACTATTTTCATGTTCAGCCTGCATGAAAAACTCAGAGTGACTGATTATAATCAGAAATAATCATTAAAACATGTTTTTTTCAGTGAAGGACCTCTTTAAAGCATAATAAAGACTTGATAATGATTTACCAAGTTAACAGATTAGTTAATTACATAAACTGGTTTTTAAGGGACAGCTTATTGTAAATCAGCAGCTTTTCTTATATTAACAATAATTTAAACCCTCTTTTCATTTCTATTCAAGTTTATTTATAAATCGCCAAATCACGAAAAGAGTCGTCTCGAGGCGCTTCACAAAGTAAACAATCCAGTACAGGTCAGCTCATTAAGCCAATCAGAAAATGTTTCCTATATAAGGAAATTGTGTTTTTGACCCCAAAAATACAAAACAAAGTTTATTGCTCATTTCTGATGAAGTTGAAGGTTTGGATCCCACCCTGAGGGTCAGCATCCATCTTTAACGTGTTTTTTTTTAGACTTTACTTACGTCATAATTTGGTTTTGAGCTCCAGCCTCCACCAGAACTCCGTCCACGAACAACGGCACGGAGGAGAAACTGTGCTGGGTCCACTGCCTCCCCTCGTCAAAGCTGACCCTGAGTCAGAACACATCGCCGTCACAAACCCGAACACGGAAACAGACGCTTTCTACATAAGCCCGGTCACGGGGGGGGTTTAGGGGGGGATCAGAGTGACTGGCTTGTCTCAACAGAGCCGTCTCAGAGCCGCTGTGCAATTAGCTTCTGTAGCTTTGGGTAAATATCAAAAGGCTGAACATTAAAGGATGTTTAAGAGACGTTCCATGTGGTTATCAAAGACATCTCCTCCGGAGGACATGAAAGGAGAAAGGCTTTTGTTGTCAAGAAGGAAAAGGAGCTGCGTCGTGTCCCCGTTTAGAGTCGGCTCAGAGGTGAGAAAGCCAGGCTGGAATAGCTGCGTTTCATGTTCAAGCACAAAGTGCAGAGAGAGGATGAGACGGCAAAAACACTGGACATCTTTCATCATCGGGTCCGGGGCGTCATCTATTCTGACAGCTTATCAACACCCATGCTGAGGTGAGAACAACTAGAAGTACCGGGGTTTGACATGAACTGAAACTCTGCTGATGCTGGCACTCATAACAAAAATCCTCTCAAGTTGGCCCACAAAGCCCTCTGCTGTCACTTTACCACAAGCACCGACAACAGAGGAGGCGGTGACGTGGACCTGTTACCGGGTTCATCCTGGAGAGAACCAGCTGTGACCTCACACGGCACCACCTCTGATGTCCCCTCAACATCGGGCTGGAGACAGGAAGTCCAGAACGGCTGTACTTCTCTGGCTTTAAGACTCGTTTCTAAGGTGTTGCCGAAGCCAGCAGAGAACAGATCCGGTCCCAGGCGGGTTGGCTGGCTCTGAAGCAAAACATAAGCTTCCAACTTGGCAGGAGGAAGGGGCCGTGGTACCGGTAAAGCTAAAAACCATGATGGGGAGGTGTGTGTGTGTTAGGGTGTGTGAGGGTGGGAGTGTTCCAGCTGCTAATGATAACAAAAAAGACAAGGTAAACACAGAGTACGCTAGCCTGTAAGTACTCCAGTAAGTACTCTGATACTCCTGAAGGTACCAGGCACACAGAGGTGATCGGCACCTGCCTGAAGTGTCTCATGTGTTCATTTCTCAAGCTGCATACTCACCACAGATGTCTGGTTGAAACAGACGGCTGCTTTACAGCAACAAGAGCTCCGCCTTTGTCCAAGAACCAGATGTTGTGCTCCTCTTCAAAAATCTGAGGTCACACACACACACACGCACACACACACACACACACACACGCACACACACACACACACACACACGCACAGCAGAGAGAATAAAATATGAACCAGTTGAATGTCGTAACGGGATCCGTTTGATTTGACCTGAACCGTTTCACGATGAAGACTCGGGACGCCGCCGTGGCGCTGTGATTAAGGTTCAGCGTTGGGACATTTAGACAAACAGGCTTTCAGGGTCTCTGAAAACACGTACGTGGACATAAACACGCCACAAGATGCAGATGTTAAACATCTGTGTTGTTGTGGATAAAAGCTAAAAACAACACCAGCGGTTCTTTACTTCACCTTCATGTTCATACTGAGTTTAAAAGATAAACTAAAGTATTTAAACGTTGTAGCATCCGTGTCGGTGGTGACACCTGACATACGGCCCGTGGGCTGCTTTGGTTCTGCTTGACCGCGGGCTGTGGTTCGTGGACACTTTAATAACATCAGGTTTTAATGAATGCCTTACTGAAGGAGACAGAATCAGGTTGGAGCAACCTGACCCTGAGTCCGCTCTAACGTGTTTGTGCTGCTCACCGGCCTCCAGCTGTTTCCTGCGTCTGATGTGATGAACATGCCGACGTTGTTGTAGGAGAGCTCCGGTCCGATATTTCCTGCAGAGGAAACGACAGCGGAGCCATCATGAGGTCACGCAGATGAAATGCTGCGAGCTTCACATCATTTCTCAGATTTATCTTCCTTTGGCTTGTTTCCCACATCAGCTAGCTGTTCCTTAATCCAATTACTCCACAGGTTCATTTCTATAGATGCATCAATCTTTACAGCAGGGCGGGGTGAGGAGGAACTCCACCTCCCTCTGGCTGTGTAGCAGCATTTCACCTCCTCCAGCATGCTCTCTTTGTGGAGTGACTGTGCAGCGAACTAATCGTTTACTTGTCCTGATCTGCTCTCCAGGCCGCAGCTCAGTAAACGAGACGGTGTTTAATCTCAACGCTGTTCGTCTTGTTGAAATAATCTCTGCACCAGCCGACGTTTTTAAAGGAGCAGCAGGTAAAGTGCCTCACCATGCCAAAGCAAAGTCTCACACTCACACACACACACACACACACATGCTCATGTGCAGCCAAGGCGATGGAGGTTTCTGCTTCGTCAGCACTTTTACACACTCAAGGAGGAAAAAATAAAACACACACACACTTAACACTGAATGTGCACACTCTCATCAGCAAAGGCAGACTGGTGCTAACGGATCCATTTTGCCTCATCAGTCTTTATTCCTCTGCATTTGCAGACACACCTGAAAACAACGCGTGACCCGTCTGCCGTGTGCAAGTCACTGGATAATTATACATGTCTCTACAATAGAAAGACACATCCAGCCCAACTCTCTGCATGTGGAAGAAGTGAAAAAGCTGCAGCCAGCTCCAGAAGTGCTGAGGCAGAATGAGAGCACAGCGGGGTCACGGGGTCGGAGACAGGAGAACTTCTTCACTTTAATTCAGACCAAAAAAGGAGTTTGAGACCCAAATGTAGAGAAAAGTCCCACAGATGTTCTGGCTTTTAAAGAGGTGGCTCACTCGTATTTTATACATCTGCATTGGTATCTAGTAGGAATGAATGCCTTGCAAGTAGTTCTCTGGGGTACAAAAATCTCTATTGCAGCTGTTTCAGCAACTAAAAGTAAGCAGGATCAGAGTTTAGCTTCAGATTCAGGATTTGGAGTCTTATTTCCCGATATTTGGACATCTCACCTCTGATTGGCTAACAGCAACTCAACTATACTGACTATTTGCTCTGCAACATTGATGTTTCATCTCCACAAATAACACACACATCAAGGAGTTTTGCTGTGTGGTGGAGTTGCTAATGCTAACAGTTAGCTTCTGCTAGAGACTATTTTCATGTTGCGTCTGCATGGAAAGCTCACAGTGAACCACAATTTTCAAAAATATTTAGCAAAGAATGGTTTCTCAGTGAAGGACCTCTTACTACTGGATCTGTGAGTGCAGTCTGTGTGAGTCTGAAGGTTCTGCTCACCTGTAGCGACGATGGTACCAGGCACTGAGCTCTTACTGGAGATCGCGCCAGACACGTAAGGATTCTCGGAGCCGTGGAGTTGCAGATGAAGGGAACAAAAAGGCTGAAACAGAAAAATCATTTAAATGCAAAGATGTGTGAGATCAATTCAAATAACATGCATTTTAACTAAATCATCATTTTGTTTGGTAGATTTATTAATTATATTGATTGTAAATGTGATAAATCAGTTGTTTACATTAACTGTCACAGAACAAGTCCAGATCTATTATTTAAATAAAGATCACGACATAAAAGTAAAAATAAACACAACATACTGTTTTTACTAGTAAAAAACAACTTTTACTTAGTAAAGTTTAGCTAATTGCATTTAATCTGTCATTAACACAAAGAATGATGAATTTTGCATTAAAGAATGAAGCCGAGCCTCGAGGCACGCTCAAAACAGAATACAATTACAATTGTTCACAAAGCAGAAACAACAATGCGTGCTTTCATCTGAGCGGCAGACAGCGTGTCTGGTGTGAGGACATCGCTGCAGCGGGACTGAACAGGGTCATCAAAAGGGATCTATGGCTGTAATTAAAATGTCACAAGAATGTGCAATCGCAGGGAACCTGGAAGCCTCCGCGCACGGCCCTGAAATCACCTCTCAGGCAGCAGGAAGTCTCGCTAATGTCTCAAAACATGATTCCTGCAAACAGCGAGCTTGTTAGTTTTAGTTGTGGGGAGGCTGTCTAATGAGGACAAAATGTTAACACATGCCGTGGATCTGGATCTGTCACTCTGGCACTGAGTCGCCTCGTTTTCTCCTCCGCTAATGTTTCCTCTCGCTGCTCCGTCTCACACCGACGGGTCGACTCAGACGGCTTCCAGCAGAGTCGGCTTCTGGTGGAGTCGCTGCCCATTGTGGTCTGGTGTTTACTCAACAGGATGGGGGTGTCGAGTGAGGACCTGATGCAGTCAGTTGGTTACTTTAACAAAAGTTACTGTTGGGAACAGGCGGCTGTTTCACAGCAACAAGGCTCCATCGTTGTCCAGTTTACTAAACTGGACTGTCCGGATTAACTCAGCAGATTTTGGAGAGAGCACAACATCTGGTTTGGGAGTCTCGTTTTCGGGCCATGGTTGGGTCCTCAGCCCTTCCAAATCTGATGTTCTCCCATGGAAAAAGGTTGAAGGCTCCCTTCAGGTTGGTGGTGAGTCTTAAGCCTGATTCGTGCTTCTCCGTCAGCTCCAAAAGGGAGAGACACGCAAGCACGGACGGAGATGTTTGGCCCTCGTACTTCTCCGTCTCCTGGGGAGTGTTGCAAAGCAATTCCCCGGCAGGACAGCAGAGGGCGTAGCGCTGTTCTGTGGTATCCTGTCATGTATCGGTCCAAGATAGTGTGTTTTATTGTGTTTTTTGTGTATATAAGAGACTTTTTAACACAGACAAATGTGTCTCTCATCCTCCTCCACCTCTTCATGGGCTCGCCACCTCTAAACCCACGTTTCCTGTCATTTCCGTCCACAGATAAAACGCTTGCTGCGCATCTTTTCTCTCCTCCAGTCACGGGGAATTAAACGTTCATGTTTTTAGAGTTTTTTCACGAGGTATTCTTCAAGCTGCTCCGTGTCTGCCGCTAGTTATCCTCGGCTCTCTTTATGTTTTTGAGGGAGCAATGGCGGCAGTGTAGACAACAGCGGCGTCCTGACCAATCACAAGCTTGCGTTGTCCGTCTCGACTGACGGATGTTTAGAAAAGAGAGCTCGACTCCGTACGTCCTTGCGCAGCTCACCGGCAGGCCCTTAAGGATGGATGATGGTGTTGCGTGTCTCCGCGCTGACGCAGACGCAGAAGCATGACTCAGGCTTTAGTCTAAAGCTGAGTTCATCCATCTGTCTTGTTTAAGGGATGGTAGGATGGAGGCGAGTAGGACCCACGGATCGGGGAATGTTGTGTGGTGATGAATCTATAAGGCCTAGTTCACACGGCAAGATTATAAAGCAGGTTTTTTTTTACCTGAATCTCATTCAGACAATCACAGCACACTTCAGATTACCACAACTGTTCTAAAGATAATCTGACCAGATAGCCCTGTCATGTGTGGTGTGTTAAGAGCAGTGATGGGAGTAACGCCGTTTAAAATAAATATTATTAATACATATTTTTTTGAGTAACGAGTAATCTAACTAATTACCGTCTTTTTTATCATAACGCCGTTTCCGTTACTGATAAGAAAATGCGTGTGTTACTAATTCAGCAGCGCGGTGTGTTGAAGCAGTCATCAGCTGATCAGGAGCTAAAGAGGCAGATGTTTTCATCCAAGTGCATCACGGCCCGTGAAGAACAAGGAAGACGTGATGAATAGTCTCCCGCTGCAGACCCGCGGATTCGCTGCTGCAGGTGCGGGTCTGCAGCCGTGCCCTCCTTGGCGTGACAGCGGGACGTGCCGAAGGTCCGCTCACCTGTTCACCGCTCAGACGCCCTGATCTTCTGCCTTCCTAGATCATCCAGCTGTAACCTGTTTCTGATCATGTCTTTAGTCCCGCTGTAACACTGATGCATCAGTCTCAGACGTCATGGAGCTCAGGTGTTATTAGAACCACCTGTGTGTGTTCACCACCCAGCTTCAGCTCTTCTGTGGTTGGGTCCGACCCACGTTAGTAAATGTGAGTCCTCCATCAGGCTTGTGCCTCTTCTAGTGTCATTTTAAAGGATTTTTATTTATTTATTTAACCGTTACTAGATTACCAGCAACAGAAATGCTGCTAAAAACACACACTTACAGTATGTGAAGCTGGAAAAGTTAGAATAATGTGCAAATTTACATTTATTTCTGTAATTTAACTAGACTGAGAGACCATTTAAAGGCTCGGGAACCTTTACAGGTGTTTCTATTTGCAGTTATACATTTTTTCTGATTGGGGACTTGTTAAATATCACACAGTGACCTTTCAATAGTCTAGATTAGTGTAATGTTCTTGTTAGTAGTTCCTCCTGTTAAGTGCTTATTTATTTAAATTATTCAGGTTTATAAAAAACATTTGGACTTACATTTTATTATGTTCCAGTCATTTATATTTCATCACTGTAGTCATTTATAGTAAATTAAGTTAGTTTAATTAAGAGAAGAACCCATTTTCTTGCTTTCTTTAATGAAAAAAGTAACGAAATAATTTTTTGTTAGTAATTAGTTACTTTTATAATCTTGTAACTTGGTAAGTAACTAAGTTACTTTGTTGACAAAGTAATCAGTAACTATAACTAATATCTTTTTAAAAGTAACGTTCCCAACACTGGTTAAGAGTGCTCTGATCTGATCTGGAGGATGTCGGGACCGCTCCTACCATACACTGGTGCTGTTTAACATGCAGGATCATCTTGGTCGGAGTATCGAGAACAAACGATTGTTGAATGTATCGTGTAGCCAGTCAGAAAACAAAGTGGCACAAGCGTGCTGCACACTCCGTTGACCTTTGACATTGACAGGTTTTGTGACTGATTCAGGTGGAAACTGGTAGAGGAGTAAAGTGACCATCTTGTAAGCTGAGGGTTGCAGGATCAAGTCTCATAAAGTCAGCCGTTGTGTCCTTGGGCAAGACACCCAACTCTCCTTGCCTGCTGGTGGTAGTCAGAGGGACCTGTGGTGCCAGCGCTCGGCCGTCTCTCCTTTGTCAGTGAGTCCCAGGGTAGCTGTGGCTACATTGTAGCTCATCACCACGTATGTGTGCATGGGTTGATGACAGATGTGTTATAAAGCGCCTTGGGGGGATGTAGAACCCTAGAAGGTGCTACACAAAAACAGGCCGTTAACTGTTGGGCGTGTAGTTTTTCCCCTGCGTTACAGCCACCTGCTGCTTGTCTAGGATCTTCGTCCTGCTGTGAGAATCGGGTCTTAGCCACGATTTACTCAGTTTGCATTCCAATCTTCACCTGTGCTCGTGGGGTTTGATCTGTGACTGAAGGAACGACAGCTGACATCCAACTGAGCTTCCTCCTTAAGAAGATCCATCTGAGCCTCAGAGATGAGGAGCTCGGAGTAGAGCTGCTCCTAGGGTGTCCAGGGTTCTACCCGAGATCTTACTGTGGATAAGCAGCAGCCATGCATGGATGGATGGGCAGCAGAGACAGAACTAACTCTGCACCTTCATTTGTATTTGGTTCTGATGCTTTCGCTCTTCTTATTTTCTTCTCCATGAATCATAAAATGATTCTTATCTCCTTTTATCTCAGTGCAGACAGAAACATGAAAAGGAGGATATATTTAGCCATAAGTGGAATTAATCACCATCTGCATGACCTGAGGAGTTCTGGCTCTTTCCTCTTCATATTGTTGCTTTAGTTTAGATGAGCAGCTCTCACAAACAGCCAGTCTGGCCGTGTTTTGGATCTTTGTCCTGCTTCAGGATCCATCTTGGTCACCTCTTTGAGCTGATATGTAGTTCTTTACTCTAAACCTGCTGCAGTGGTGAACAGCTCCACCTTGTTCCAGAAGTCTTGTGATTTGTTCAGGTGAAACTGCAAACCTGAGCTGACCTGTCATGATCCTTCTGTAAAGGTGTTCTCCAGAAATTCTTTCTCTAACTGTCCTCTAATGGCTGTCTCTTATACACATNAAAGCTGAGTTCATCCATCTTAGTGTCTTGTTTAAGGGATGGTAGGATGGAGGCGAGTAGGACCCACGGATCGGGGAATGTTGTGTGGTGATGAATCTATAAGGCCTAGTTCACACGGCAAGATTATAAAGCAGGTTTTTTTTTACCTGAATCTCATTCAGACAATCACAGCACACTTCAGATTACCACAACTGTTCTAAAGATAATCTGACCAGATAGCCCTGTCATGTGTGGTGTGTTAAGAGCAGTGATGGGAGTAACGCCGTTTAAAATAAATATTATTAATACATATTTTTTTGAGTAACGAGTAATCTAACTAATTACCGTCTTTTTTATCATAACGCCGTTTCCGTTACTGATAAGAAAATGCGTGTGTTACTAATTCAGCAGCGCGGTGTGTTGAAGCTGTCATCAGCTGATCAGGAGCTAAAGAGGCAGATGTTTTCATCCAAGTGCATCACGGCCGTGAAGAACGAGGAAGACGTGATGAATAGTCTCCCGCTGCAGACCCGCGGATTCGCTGCTGCAGGTGTGGATCTGCAGCCGTGCCCTTCTTAGCGTGACAGCGGGACGTCCCGAAGGTCCGCTCACCTGTTCACCGCTCAGACGTCCTGATCTTCTACCTTCCTAGATCATCCAGCTGTAACCTGTTCCTGATCATGTCTTTAGTCCCGCTGTAACACTGATGCATCATCTCAGACGGCATGGAGCTCAGGTGTTATCAGAACTACCTGTGTGTGTGTACCACCCAGCCTCAGCTCTTCTGTGGTTGGGTCCGACCCACGTTAGTAAATGTAAGTCCTCCATCAGGCTTGTGCCTCTTCTAGTGTCATTTTAAAGGTTTTATTTATTTATTTAACGTTACTAGATTAGCAGCAACAGAAATGCTGCTAAAAACACACAATTATGTGAAGCTGGAAAAGTTAGAATAATGTGCAAATTTACATTTATTTCTGTAATTTAACTAGACTGAGAGACCATTTAAAGGCTCGGGAACCTTTACAGGTGTTTCTATTTGCAGTTATACATTTTTTCTGATTGGGGACTTGTTAAATATCACACAGTGACCTTTTAATACCATACCATACCATACCACTTTATTTATATAGCGCTTTCAACACGGCATTACAACCATACAAAGCGCTGCACAAAAAACAAGCAAGAAAACACAAGTTAAAATAGTCAGGTAAATGGAAAATGTAAAAAGGAGCAAAGAAATAAAACAACAGACTATTAACAGTAAAAGCAAATAAAACCAGAATATAAAAACACAAAACTAAAATTGAATTGTCTAGGAGGGACAATGGATGAGCTAAGGAGTTATGGAATTAGGGATCGAATGCGTACGTGAAGTAGAGGGTCTTCAGACGAGATTTAAAGACGCCGATAGAGGAAGCTTGCCTAACTTGCAGTGGTAATGAGTTCCATA
Source organism: Nothobranchius kuhntae (assembly GCA_006942095.1). Classification (NCBI taxonomy): domain Eukaryota; kingdom Metazoa; phylum Chordata; class Actinopteri; order Cyprinodontiformes; family Nothobranchiidae; genus Nothobranchius; species Nothobranchius kuhntae. Next base: position 725,017 of record SSNQ01034634.1, read on the forward strand.
ACTTTGGGGCACAGACTGAAAAAGCCCTTTCCCCACGAGTCTTCAAACGTGCCTTAGGGACAGTTAAGAGGAGTTGATTTTCAGACCTAAGAGCTCGAGGAGGATGGTAGTAATGAAGGAGATCACACAGATAGGCAGGAGCTTGACCGTTTAAGGATTTGAACGTGAGAAGTAAAATTTTATAATTGATCCTGAATTTAACGGGCAACCAGTGAAGCGTTTTAAGAATAGATGAGATGTGGTGTCTTCTTTCAGCTCCAGTCAAGAACCTTGCTGCAGAATTCTGAACAAGCTGAAGCCTAGACAAAGCCGCCTCACTGATACCGTACAAACAGGAATTTGAATAATCCAACCGAGAAGTGATGAATGCATGAATCACAGATTGTAGAAGACGGACACTCAGGATGGACTTTAATTTTGAAATACGTCTAAGATGGTAAAAGCAGGACCTGACCGTGCTATTGACCTGAGCATCCATCTTCAGAGCAGAATCTATTCTTATTCCAAGGTTGGAAACAACAGAAGTGACATTAGGCGACAGATAGTTGAGGTCTGGTTGCTGGGCTGCTCTAACACTAGTTGGACTAAAAACGATTACCTCTGTTTTGGAGTCGTTAAGATGTAGGAAGTTGTCAGCCAACCATTGCTTGACTTCGTGAAGACAATCGAACAGAGGTTTAGTGGAGTCTTGGGGTTTCAGTGAAAAATAAATTTGACAATCATCTGCATATAGATGGTAAGACACTGCATGCTGTTTGAGAACAGCTCCCAAGGGCAGAATATAAATGCAGAACAGCAACGGGCCGAGGATGGAACCTTGAGGAACCCCCCAGGGAAGGGAGAGTGTTTCGGATGAATAATCATCCAACATGACCCTAAGGGACCTGTCATGGAAGTAAGACCTAAACCAGTCCAGGGCCGAACCTGAGATGCCAGCCCAAGTCCGTAGTGTAGAGATCAAGATGTTGTGATCAACCGTATCGAAGGCTGCAGATAGATCCAGAAGCACCATAACCACATGGAACCCCGAATCTAATGCCAGAAAGATGTCATTAAACACCCGAACAAGAGCAGTTTCAGTGCTGTGCTGTTTTCTGAACCCAGACTGAAACATGTCCATTACCTGATGGTCATTAAGATGTATAAGTAACTGTTCGTACACTACTTTCTCAAGTACTTTAGATAAAAATGGTAACTTAGAGATTGGACGGAGATTAGAGAATTTGGCAGGATCCAGACCAGGTTTTTTCAGGATTGGCTGCACAACAGCATGTTTAAAGTCATGAGGAACCACAGCCGAGGTCAAACTACCATTAATAATATCCAGCACATATTGCCCAATCAACGGAAATACCTCCTTCAGGAGACGAGTTGGAACAACATCATCTGGAGAGCCCGATAGCTTCATGGTAGCAATAGCTTTTTCCAGACAAGACAGAGAAATGGGTTGAAAACTATGAAATAAATCAAGAGTGGGAATGACAGTAACAGGAACATTGGAAGTAGGAGGAATCTGAGCTCTGATTTTATCAACCTTATCTAAAAAAAACTGAAGGATTTGGTTGCACAAGCCAGCAGAAACAGAGGGAAATAGTGTTTTAACAGGTGAGAGCATAGCGTTCATGGTCTTATACAAAACAGCTTGATTATTAGAATTAGCAGAAACAATCCCTGCAAAGAAACGATTTCTAGCGCCTCTAACAGCTTTTTGATACTGCGACCACGCTTCTCTCATGGCTTCAAAGGAGACCACAAGCCCGTCTTTACTCCATTTACGCTCCAGTCTTCTGCAGTTTTGCCTGATTGAACGAGTGCGCTCGTTCAGCCAAGGGTCAGGCTTATTCTTGGTCAGTCTGGATTTTAATGGAGCTACAGAATCCATAGCAGCTAGACAGGATGAATTAAAAAGATGCAAATAACTATCAACATCAGTAAAATCACAGGTGGCTGATGTCAGAGCAAAAACATTTACAAAATCTCCAGCAGTAGAGGGAGTAATAACTCGAGAGAGACGAGTGTGGACATGGTCAGTACGAGAAGAAGAAGCCACGTCCAGGTTAAACAGAACTGGTGAATGATCAGAGAAAGTAGCAGGGAGAATAGCCAAGTCACTGCTACTCAGCCCATGAGACAGAACCAGGTCCAGTGTGTGAACATGGCCACGCGTGGGCCCATTCACGAGTTGCGACAGGCCAAACGAATCGACAAGATCCAAAAAGTCCTTCACCATAGGTCTGTTGGGACAACAGACATGAATATTAAAATCCCCCAACAGGAGGACACGGTCATATTTACAGAAGATCTGAGCTAGAAACGCCGCAAATTCATCTAAAAAGTCCTTATTATATTGGGGAGGACGGTAAATAAGTGCGCACAGCATGGGAGGCGATTGACCCAGTTCAAAGGCGCTTAGCTCAAAAGTTAGTGGAGTTGAAGAGGGAACTGTGAGGTTACAGATAAGACCCGATTTGAATAAAGTCAACAGACCGCCGCCACGGCGCTGCGCTCTTGGAGTGTCTTAATAGTCTAGATTAGTGTAATGCTCCTGTTAGTAGTTCCTCCTGTTAAGTGCTTATTTATTTAAATTATTCAGGTTTATAAAAACATTTGGACATACATTTTATTATGTTCCAGTCATTTATATTTCATCACTGTAGTCATTTATAGTAAATTAAGTTAGTTTAATTAAGAGAAGAACCCATTTTTCTTGCTTTCTTTAATGAAAAAAGTAACGAAATAATTTTTTGTTAGTAATTAGTTACTTTTATAATCTTGTAACTTGGTAAGTAACTAAGTTACTTTGTTGACAAAGTAATCAGTAACTATAACTAATATCTTTTTAAAAGTAACGTTCCCAACACTGGTTAAGAGTGCTCTGATCTGATCTGGAGGATGTCGGGACCGCTCCTACCATACACTGGTGCTGTTTAACACGCAGGATCATCTTGGTCGGAGTATCGAGAACAAACGATTGTTGAATGTATCGTGTAGCCAGTCAGAAAACAAAGTGGCACAAGCGTGCTGCACACTCCGTTGACCTTTGACATTGACAGGTTTTGTGACTGATTCAGGTGGAAACTGGTAGAGGAGTAAAGTGACCATCTTGTAACCTGAGAGTTGCAGGATCAAGTCTCATAAAGTCAGCCGTTGTGTCCTTGGGCAAGACACCCAACTCTCCTTGCCTGCTGGTGGTAGTCAGAGGGACCTGTGGTGCCAGCGCTCGGCCGTCTCTCCTTTGTCAGTGAGTCCCAGGGCAGCTGTGGCTACATTGTAGCTCATCACCACGTATGTGTGCATGGGTTGATGACAGATGTGTTATAAAGCGCCTTGGGGGGATGTAGAACCCTAGAAGGTGCTACACAAAAACAGGCCGTTAACTGTTGGACGTGTAGTTTTTCCCCTGCGTTACAGCCACCTGCTGCTTGTCTAGGATCTTCGTCCTGCTGTGAGAATCGGGTCTTAGCCACGATTTACTCAGTTTGCATTCCAATCTTCACCTGTGCTCGTGGGGTTTGATCTGTGACTGAAGGAACGACAGCTGACATCCAACTGAGCTTCCTCCTTAAGAAGATCCATCTGAGCCTCAGAGATGAGGAGCTCGGAGTAGAGCTGCTCCTAGGGTGTCCAGGGTTCTACCCGAGATCTTACTGTGGATAAGCAGCAGCCATGGATGGATGGATGGGCAGCAGAGACAGAACTAACTCTGCACCTTCATTTGTATTTGGTTCTGATGCTTTCGCTCTTCTTATTTTCTTCTCCATGAATCATAAAATGATTCTTATCTCCTTTTATCTCAGTGCAGACAGAAACATGAAAAGGAGGATATATTTAGCCATAAGTGGAATTAATCACCATCTGCATGACCTGAGGAGTTCTGGCTCTTTCCTCTTCATATTGTTGCTTTAGTTTAGATGAGCAGCTCTCACAAACAGCCAGTCTGGCCGTGTTTTGGATCTTTGTCCTGCTTCAGGATCCATCTTGGTCACCTCTTTGAGCTGATATGTAGTTCTTCACTCTAAACCTGCTGCAGTGGTGAACAGCTCCACCTTGTTCCAGAAGTCTTGTGATTTGTTCAGGTGAAACTGCAAACCTGAGCTGACCTGTCATGATCCTTCTGTAAAGGTGTTCTCCAGAAATTCTTTCTCTAACTGTCCTCTAATGGCCTTTAACTTCTAACCTGTAAACAGAGACCTCGAAGTTCCTCAGAGGGAGCTCTTGGGGTTTTCGTTTCTTCTACCTCTGACCTCAGGCTGACCTTGGAGGGAGATTGGCAGCTGTCTTAAATGAATACTCAGTCTCTAAGATGATGGACTCCATGATGGACATGGCCTTTGAACATTCTCAGATCAGAGAAAAATCATTTAGATATAAATACAGATGTTAGTTTGTTGTCTCTGGACCTCTTTGAGGAAGTCAAACAGTTTAAAACCTCCTTCCTGAATCTCCTAGAGGCTTACCAGTTAGGGTAAAGCTAAGTGATGTAAAGGTTAGCTGACTGACCTGCTGGACAGGTGAAGCCGTGAAACGTGTCACAGCATGTTTTCTTCATGGAGAGAGTGTGAGAACCTGAAAAAACTCAGACTTTGCAGCTTTTTGCTGAGAAAAAAGGGCTTGTTATGTGTCAGACAACAGTGTTTGGTGCAGCATGATGATGGCTTACAGACATACGAGTCATGCTGCACATCGGTGTGTCTGATTCTGCATTATTATGAGCTACAAAATATTTGTAAATGTAGTGGTTTGTTAGATAACTGACGACGGCGATTTTTCACCTCCAGCAATAAAGCGAGTGGTAAACCTCGTGTGTTTGAGCTTTATGATGGTTGATGAATACAACAAGCTCCCTCAGATGTAAAGAGATATTTTTAAATCATGTTTTGTCCCCACCCACTCGTTACAAGACCACACCCACTGGTTACCAAGACCACACCCACTGGTTACAAAGACCACACCCACTGGTTACCAAGACCACACCCACTGGTTACCAAGACCACACCCACTGGTTACCAATACCACACCCACTGGTTACCAAGACCACACCCACCGGTTACCAAGACCACACCCACCGGTTACAAATACCACACCCACCGGTTACAAATACCACACCCACCGGTTACAAATACCACACCCACCGGTTACAAATACCACACCGACTGGTTACCAAGACCACACCCACTGGTTACAAATACCACACCCACTGGTTACAATGACCACACCCACTGGTTACCAGTCCACACCCACTGGTTACCAATACCACACCCACTGGTTACCAATACCACACCCACTGGTTACCAAGACCACATCCACTGGTTACCAAGACCACACCCACTGGTTACCAAGACCACACCCACGGGTTACTAGACCACACCCACGGGTTACAATACCACACCCACCTGTTACAAATACCACACCCACTGGTTACAAATATCACACCCACCGGTTACAAATACCACACCGACTGGTTACAAAGACCACACCCACTGGTTACCAAGACCACACCCACGGGTTACTAGACCACACCCACGGGTTACAAGACCACACCCACTGGTTACCAGACCACACCCACGAGTTACAAAGACCACACCCACTGGTTACCAAGACCACACCCACTGGTTACAATGACCACACCCACTGGTTACCAAGACCACACCCACGGGTTACCAAGACCACACCCACGGGTTACCAGACCACACCCACGGGTTACCAGACCACACCCACGGGTTACAATACCACACCCACCGGTTACAAATACCACACCCACCGGTTACAAATACCACACCCACCGGTTACAAATACCACACCCACCGGTTACAAATACCACACCCACTGGTTACCAAGACCACACCCACTGGTTACCAAGACCACACCCACTGGTTACCAGACCACACCCACGGGTTACAAGACCACACCCACGAGTTACCAAGACCACACCCACGGGTTACCAAGACCACACCCATGGGTTACCAAGACCACACCCACTACTTACAAAGACCACACCCACGGGTTACCAGACCACACCCACTGGGTACCAAACCACACCCACTGGTTACCAATACCACACCCACTGGTTACAAATACCACACCCCCCGGTTACAAATACCACACCCACTGGTTACCAAGACCACACCCACTGGTTACCAAGACCACACCCACTGGTTACAAATACCACACCCACTGGTTACCAAGACCACACCCACTGGTTACAAATACCACACCCACTGGTTACCAAGACCACACCCACTGGTTACAAATACCACACCCACTGGTTACAAATACCACACCCACTGGTTACCAGACCACACCCACTGGTTACCAATACCACACCCACTGGTTACCAATACCACACCCACTGGTTACCAAGACCACACCCACTGGTTACCAAGACCACACCCACGGGTTACCAGACCACACCCACGGGTTACCAGACCACACCCACGGGTTACAAGACCACACCCACGAGTTACCAAGACCACACCCACCGGTTACAAATACCACACCCACTGGTTACCAAGACCACACCCACTGGTTACAATGACCACACCCACTGGTTAACAGACCACACCCACTGGTTACAATACCACACCCACTGGTTACCAGACCACACCCATGAGTTACAAAGACCACACCCACGGGTTACCAAGACCACACCCACCGGTTACAAATACCACACCCACTGGTTACCAAGACCACACCCACTGGTTACCAAGACCACACCCACTGGTTACCAAGACCACACCCACTGGTTACCAAGACCACACCCACGGGTTACTAGACCACACCCACGGGTTACAAGACCACACCCACTGGTTACCAAACCACACCCACTGGTTACCAAGACCACACCCACTGGTTACCAAGACCACACCCACTGGTTACCAAGACCACACCCACTGGTTACCAAGACCACACCCACTGGTTACCAATACCACACCCACTGGTTACCAATACCACACCCACTGGTTACCAATACCACACCCACTGGTTACCAATACCACACCCACTGGTTACCAAGACCACACCCACCGGTTACCAATACCACACCCACCGGTTACCAATACCACACCCACCGGTTACCAAGACCACACCCACCGGTTACCAAGACCACACCCACCGGTTACCAATACCACACCCACTGGTTACAAATACCACACCCACTGGTTACAAATACCACACCCACCGGTTACAAATACCACACCCACCTGTTACAAATACCACACCCACCGGTTACAAATATCACACCCACTGGTTACAAAGACTACACCCACTGTTAACAAAGACCACACCCACTGGTTACCAGACCACACCCACTGGTTACCAAGACCACACCCACTGGTTACCAAGACCACACCCACTGGTTACCAGACCACACCCACTGGTTACAAAGACTACACCCACTGTTAACAAAGACCACACCCACTGGTTACAATGACCACACCCACTGGTTACCAAGACCACACCCACTGGTTACCAGACTACACCCACTGGTTACCAAGACCACACCCACTGGTTACAAAAACCACATCCACGGGTTGCCCTTAAAGTGGACAGGAAGTAGTTCTCTGACTGAAGCAAATCTCATAACTAGCCAGGTCGCTAATATGGTGGTCGCTTAATTTCTGGTACTAAGAATCTGTTTAAAAAAACTCACCTGGTCCTTATTATTGTTGTTGTTGTTGTAATTGTTGTTGTTAGCCTGAAGGGCAACATGCAGATTATCACTTGTAAGTCGCTTTGGACAAAAGCTAAATAGATAAACATAAACATTATTATTATTATTATTATTGTTATTATTATTATTATTATTATTATTATTATTATTACATAACATTAATTTAAATCTCCTTGAAAACACATCTGAGTACTAAAGCAACACACACACGCACACACACACACACACACACACACACACACACACACACACACACACACACACACACACACACACACACACACACACACACACACACACACACACACACACACACACATTTCAAAAGAATCTTCTAAGACCTGACATGGTTTAATGCATGATTGAAGAGATGACTTTTGCCAACATGATTTAGTGTTAGATGAGGTCTAAGTGGGTAAAAGCTCCTTGGATAGCAACAAAGAGAACCAGAGTCTGCAGCAACAGCCGTCACCATCATCCACAAGACAAACATGTTGCATCAGAAAGTGTCAAGTTTCAGTTCAAGACAGTAAACTTTTAAAGTACATCCTCAGACGTCACAAACGAGTACTTTTGTATGGATTCTGGCATTTTGAAAGCGAGGAGGCTTTCCCTGCGGCTCAGGTTTAAAGTTGTTTTTCTTCCTTTCATGTTTAAAACTTAGAGTTTATTTGATCTTTACACTGTTTGGTTTTCTTCTGCTGCAGCTTGTTTCCACACTGAGTTCAGCCTCCGGTGTGCCTTTCAGCAGCGACTGTGTACCAACATATGTGCATTAACATTTGATGCCAAACAGAACTAGGTTAGTAGTAATTTAATTCTGACTAATGGCCTATTATTTGTGTGCGTTTCAACAAAGTGACACCATTAACTATAAATCATAAGCTCTAATTAGGCCTGGCACAGTTCCACTTGGAATAATCACATCACATCTCTGGAATCAGCAGCAGAATTACGTTTAAAGCTCCAATAAACACATGGAACGCTGGTTTACCAGGATGCAGTGAATGTCGTTCCCGTCGAGGTCGGTGGCGGGAGCCTGCAGGAGCCTCCAGTCCCGGCCTTTGTTGTATGTGATGTAGGTCTTCACCTGGTTGTCCTGCCTCTTGTTAGCGATTAGCATCCCTTTAATTCCGGCCACCTGAGGGACACAAAACAGCTCAAATTCATTTTTTTTACAATTCAGCACAAAGCACATGTGAGTATTTTCCTTCCGACGTCCTCGTGACAGCTGGTTTCTCTGCTGTGATGGGAGAGCCTCCTCAGCTCTCGCTGGTAAAATGTGTTTTGCAGCAGCAATCTTCACAACAGCAGTTAAATGCAGACGAAAAGCTCATCTCCTGCTTCTGATGTTGACAATCCGTCAGCAGAGTCAGATACAGTGCTATATGTAATTACATGCTTACAACAATCGTGTGACCTGATGTGCATGGGGAAGTCACACCTTACCTCGTCTCACAACCCGCCTGAATGAAACACCTGTTGGTCGGTCCTTTGGCTCAAATCAGTTCATTATTTAATCAACTTGTAGCTTTTTTTCAAGGTTCAGTTTCGTCTATAAACAAGGTGGGAATTTGCTGATTGGTCAGACTGCCTGGGGGCGGGGCTAGCAGAAGTAAATCCAGGAAGAAGGTTGTGTGTTCTGATCTTCTTCCGGCTCTTGGAGGGTGCAGACGCTTTTTTCTTCCTCTCCTCCATATCTTATCCTCAAGGCCCTTTGTCTGTGTGTGTGTGTGTGTGTGTGTGTGTGTGTGTGTGTGTGTGTGTGTGTGTGTGTGTGTGTGTGTGTGCTGGATGCACGGCTGCTTCTGCATTTTTTCTGGAAACTGGAAACTGAAAATCACTAAAATGGATCTCGTTAGTTGGTCTCTCGACGCGATTGATACAATTTTTTCAACGATGAGAACGGGACAAGTGGCCTCTGGATGCCCCGCCGGGACAGACCCAGTTGGACACGTCATGGACTCCTGGAAACAGTGGAACTTGACTTGTTTATCTCAGCTGTCTGTGGAGGACTCTGAAGACATGTGGATATTCGTGGTGTTGGTGTCAGGTTTCCTGCTCATTGGCCTTGGAGGCTACCTGGCTTACCGGAAAATTAACGAGCTGTCGAGGAATATTGGCCTGCTCCCGGAGCTCAGAGATGGTTTGCACCGCGCTGTGAATTCACAGACTCACATAATTGTCGAGATGAATCGTAAGCTTGGGACTTTGGCCGAGATTCATTATTGGCACAAAAGATGGATGCCATCAAGGAGAGAGTGGACGAATCAGCACGGATTGGGATAGATTAACATCCATTATTGGGATTCTGAGAGGTTGAGGACCAACAAACTGTAAGTCAGAGAGGAAATGATCTCTGTCTGGCCCCAAAACAATTTCTAATCAGAATCTGGCGCCCTCGAGAATGCAAGGCTCCAACGAAAACTCCCCCCCTCAGAAGATATGTGGAATGTGCTGTCGCTATGGCAACTCAACTCTGTCTGCTTTCCCAGCCTGGGTGGGACTGCGGGAAGGCTGCTGAAACGTCCAGGGTCACTGCAACCCTCCAACCCTCAATGCCCCTCCAATCCACACTGAGGTGACATGCGCTGCTTATGGTGGCTGCAGGAGCTGAAGTGTGGATAGTCCCAACCCACCTCCCCACCTAGTGGACACTTATGTTGTGTTGTCTGAAGTCTGTTGCATTTCTGTCTGAGGTGTTTTTTTGCAGAGCAAAGCTGCCCTCCTGGTGGAGGGTAACTCTGAAGTGCCTTTTTGTTCCCTCCACCTGAACCAACCCTCATGTAACCCTCTTATCTCTATTAAGGTAGCGCAACTCAGGGTTGCGAATGACCACAATCACCAATTCTTGTCATGTGTCTTACCCATGTATGTCTGATCTCTGAATTGTGTGTACTGAAACTCTAATTTCCCTCTGGGATTAATAAAGTATCTTTGAATTGATTTGATTTGATGACTGTATGAATATTGGACAAATGCTCCATGCAATAACCCGTAGGCTTTTGAAGAGCTGAACTGAAGCCCAGCGGGTGGTTCCTATCACCGCCATCTTGGCCGAGGCTTGTCACTCTTTGAAAGTACAAAACAAGCTGAGGGCGAGGCTGTAAAGGTGGGGGCAGATGGTTAACAGCCATTATTTTCTGAGCTGATGTAGCTATGAGCTAACTGAAAAGGTTGGCCGGTGCTGTTAGCCAAAATATGTGGCTGCTAGCCTCTGCCTCCAAGGCTGTAACACTTTTAACGTGAGGTTGAGGCTGAGGCCTTCCCTGGAGCAGCCAGGGTGGCAAGCCGCTAACGCTACCACTGACTGCTCATCTGCTACCTGTCAATCAAACGGACATGTCCCTTTTCATTTATAATTTTAAGCTCTAATTAGAAAACAAGAAGTTGTCATGATGGCAAACGTGACATATTAAACCTAAAATGTTTTTTGAACCAGGCTGTAAACACGTTTATTTCTCCAGTGAAGTTGGTTACTTTCATCACGGAAGTCAGTGGGAATGTTCTCCTCTCTAGAGTCAGCCCCTAGTGGATGGGGGGAGAACTGTCAATTCTTTGGCTTCCTTTTGGAATTCACCCCTTGGTTCTAATCCTGAGCTTTCTGATATCACATTCTAGAGAGACCGATATAAAACAAAATAACAAAAATGATCTGTATCAGTTTTTACTTTTATTATCACCACTTTTAAACACCATGCATATATTATACATCAGGCTCTTCTGCTACTTCTCCTGTCACTCAGTGTCAAAATAAAATTATAAATATTTTAGTTTTTTTATAGTGCAACTTGTGCACAAGTAGAAATCTACCCCGTTTACTTAGTCAGGATTATCTCAGGGACCGTGTGACTCAGCTGCTGTTGAAGGCAGATTAAACATGGCACGTTTCCTAAAGTTTAACTTAAAGTAGATTTTCATGACAGGAGATCAAATGTGATGCTAGTGACCTAAAATCATTTAGTTTACTTGAGTTTTTTTTTTTTTTGGAGGAAAGTACCCACGTATTTTGGTATCGGACGTTAAAAGTTTCAAGATAGAAAAGCAGAGAGAGTGGAAAGCAGAGCCTGATGGCAGCGACCATGTTCACTCTTGACTGTGAAGGATTTTTGTGGGAAACGGCTTAACCTCGACCAAATCTACCATCGCCATCGCTCATTCTCACTGCTTTATGTGGGTAGTTATTGTTTATGTACCGTTATCAAGGTGAACTGCTCTAATTATTGTGACAATGATCTGAGGGTTTACTGCCCACCTTAATTAGGGGTGCAGTCCCCCCCGTCCCCCCCGTCCCCCCCGTCCCCCCCCCCACTGGTTTACACAAAGTGGGCAAGCCTTAAAGCTGGCTCTGGAACTGGCCACTAGGGGGACGGCTGTTTATTCTGCAGCTTCCGAGTTTGAGTCCAGGGTCTAGGTTGCATGTTTATACGTCACTGATAAGGTGGACTTACTGGGAGACATTGGAATGTAAACGTATGGAGAGAAAGATCTATTTGTACAGGTTTAAAGCTGTTCAAGGGTCATATTTCATAAAGTTTGTCCCTTGCTGTTTTTTTTGTCACGCAAATTCATGACGTAGAAAACTGATTAACACTGAAGTCATATCATTAAAAAAACGATTTATTTAAAAGTTGGACTTGTAAAAAATAGTGAGTAATTGATTTAAAATTATTAATACCTTACAGCAGGGAACTGTAAAACGGTGAACCTCAACTGGCGGCCCTTGGCCCACATGCGACCCACCAGATCTTTCCACCTGGCTCCCCAACCCTTTGGGCCTTAACATCAGCAAACGACAGAAAAATTCATGTCCCAAATATCAATTATTGTTTTTTGTTTTCTGAACACAACTAAAACTACAGTCAACACTGTTTGGACGGAAAAAAAAGCCATTATTAATATTAATAAGTTAACTCATTAACTGCCAGTGACGACAAAGTCGTCATTTAAAATCCAACCGTTCACTGCGAATGACAACTAAAGTCGACATTGGCATTGTTTTTACTGTGTGGGTGTCGGACGAGCCCCCGCACCGTGAGAACAAACATCTCAGCTCTCAAGCCGATCTTCATCCGCATACGTCACACTTCACGTGATCAGGAAGCAGAAAATCCGCGTGTTAGGAGATCGTTTTGGGCCAAAGCTGTAAAAAAAAGTGAGGCGTGAACCGGAAAAGCTTCTGCTGATCACAACTCAACAACGGATTACGAAAGAACGGATAACACTCGAAACGCGCGGATTCTTCCTGATGTAAGAGATGAGTCTCCGCTTTGTTTTGGTTGTTTTGACGTCGACATCATCCTAGAGCACAACGTTCTGTGACTCTTAAAAAAAACAGTGAAAGTGCTGGCAGCAAAGGGCTTTTCTGATCAGGAAATGGCTGGCAGTGAGTGAGTTAAACATCTGGCCCTCACAGTGTCTACTGGGAAAAACTCTGGCCCGTCAGCAAATTTAGTTCAGGACCCCTGCTGTAAAAGTCACACTGGATTATTCAACACAGAAATGAAAAATTAAGAAATATATAGTCTCGTTTTGTTGCAGACATTCCTCAAGATTTAAACTAGAAAACCACTAAAACCATTTTCTCGTGTCAATTTGAAACGTTTGTCAGATCCATGTTACCTTTAGGCAAAGTTCAGAGGAGCCTTTTCACTTCATCGTGTATCATCGTTAAAGTTTTCTCGCAGGAAATAGACATGGCCCTAACTGAAGCAGAGTGTGATGTGCAAAAGGAAGGACAGACTCTCTCCAAATGGTTGCCATGGTGAGGGTCTCCACTTGGATGTGCTTCCCTCCCTGCAGGGGCACGTCTCTGTAAGTGGCACTAATAGGCAGCACATTTGACAATGTCATAGAAACATGGCGCTCAAGATGGATGCAGCTAATGAGGGTCTCCCGTCCTTATCCAACCCCACATGTCAATCGCTGCAGTTATTATTTATTGCTTCCACCTACTCCTGTTCTCTCCCTCAATCTCACACACACACACACACACACACGCACACACACAAACGAAAAAGGAAGCACACGTCCAGCAGCATAACTTTCACTCCATCCATCACTCACACCTACACTTGAACCAGAGGAGAACACAGGTGACGTTTCCGTTCCACAGCACAGATTACCCTGAAGTTTGTGTCTGAGTGTAAAGACGATCTGTGCTCCTCGCAGCGTTCAGGTGGAAACGGAACAGAAAGTGAAGCGTGATGGCAGCACGAAGACAGAATCAGCTGTTCCTGATATACCATCACAACTTCAACAGAAAACATGTGTTGGACAAAGATAAGTCATGTCTTTATCGTTAAAGCTGAGCCTGTATTTTAATATTTTAATAATAAATCCAAAAGAGTAAACTTTTTTTTTCATACAAAACGATTTGTCGGCATTTTGTCTGCAGGTAAACTGTGCATAAATCTGATTTTGTTTACTTTAGAAACAAATAAACATTTGACTGATTATTAAATATCATGTGACTCTTTTAATTTCTGTACATGTGTTTGATCAGATACAAAAAAACCTCAGAGAATTAAAAACGTGGTTTTCTATAATGCATCTGGGTGTAATTTAGATCAGTGTTAAAACAAAGCTAACATAGGCTATGCTAGCTGCAGTAGCTAGCAACATCCTTGTTAGCATTTACCAGAACAACATCTACATGTAAAGGAGCTGATGTTTATCTGCTAACTGCTGACTTGACAGATTTTACATTATTTATTCATTTTTACCCAGGAATGTCACATTTTGTTGTTTATTAGAGTAAAGTGTGCACTCCAGCCATTAGTGCTACAATAGCTGCAGGTTCAAAATAGCATGCTAACGTAAACTGTGGCGAGAGAAACATGTTTTAAGCTGACACTGTGTATATTCCCTGGTGATAGGGGGCAGTAGATACCTAAATCATTGCAAGCAAGCATTGTTTTTGTGTTAAAGTAAGACCTTTCCAACAGATGCCAATTAGGGTCAAAAATCCTTGGGAGTGAAACCTCCAGCAAAATAACAAGGACATCAGACTCCCTTTCATCCTTTGCAATGAGTGAAGGGGTAAATGTGTAAAAGAACATTTATTAATGCTGAAAGTTTTGTAGCCAATTGTTACTGATCAGTAAATGTATTTTGTCCTCACGGACTTCCGTAGAAGAAAACATTTCATCATATATGGTGTCGCCCAGAAACTTAGACCTACTCCCATGTATGTTAGACCCGATTTTTATGGTTATATGTTATGAAACAGCCAATATTTTTCAACAACTGGGTACATTTTAATTATTTACAATATTTCAATGGATATTTCCAGAGATTAATGGTAAAAACTACACATTGTCTCTTTAAATTAAACATCTAGAACAAAAAATGTTAAATACATAGCTAACTAACTAACTAACTAACTGTCTGTTAGAGTGTTTGCATTTCCCATCCTCCTTTTTGTTTTACCAAATGTCAGTAATTGAGGAAAACTATGCCAGCTCAGCAAAAAAAAAAGTGTCCCGGACAAGCCCCCACTTCTTTGAAACATAAATAGTCTAGCAGACGTGCAAATAAATAAAATGTTTTTCAAGTTACTGGATATAATATGACTGTTGCTGCTGAAGCCATTCTGTCCCAAAAGCTGCAGCAAGTCAGATATTTTCTGCACAACTTTCCCACCCAAACCCAATATGAGATGATCTGAGCGTAGCCAGTTTAATCTGGATTAATCACCAATATAAAAATATCTGTTTTCAAACATCAAATGTTTATATTACATTAACAAATCACTAAATACAGCTTTGTTAGGATTCACTTTGATCCTTTTACAAATCTAATGTTTTACATTTTCAAGCTTTTTTTTCAATGCTTTTATTCAAATAATCACAACAAAACAAAATAAACAAATTTAATAATTAACATAAAACATGGGTCTTTAACAGCAAAAAAAAAAACATATGTAGAGATAAAATAAACTTTTCTTACAGACGTTTATTTAACAATTGAATTTAAAGCAGCTAAAGTTTGAACAGTTTACAAACCGGGTTAATTAACTGCATTATTATATCCAAATGTATATGTTGTGTGGCTAAAAGCTTATGAAAAATGAACAAACATACATGTCTGTTTTTCTTGGCTCTTTAGTCAGTTTTAGGTGTTTAGAGCCAGAATAATTACCTGATGAAGACAATAAATTAAACTCTTAGTATTTCTATCTTTACCCTAAAGACAGGTCCAGCTGATTGTTCCTACACTCTTGTTTACTTTGCTTGATGAAAAAGAATTAAAAATGCAACCAGAAACACTTTTATTTGATTGTCAGCTTTAAATTAATATATAACGACTTCATTTAAATTTTTACTCATACTTTTTAATTTGTCTTTAAAGTTTTATACAGGTTTGATTCGTCATTTTTGTTTTGTTTTTATAAATTAGAAACAGGATTTCTTAAGTGGGCTTCTTACGAACAAGACAAAATGTTTAATGAAGACAAAATGAAAGTTGAATAACAGATTTTTGTCACAGCAGCAGGATCTAAATCTGAATCATTTCTCTTCTCAGCTGCTGAATCACAGAAGCTGCTTTTAATTCAAAACGAAAGAGAAGACGACAGAAATCAATCTCCCTGCTTGATCCCTGTTTACTGCAAAATCCTGGAACACATCATAAAAACGATTGGATTTGGTGCGCCGGCTCCCGTTTGTGTTTTATTGGATAACAGATTAAAAACACACAAATAAAATACAAGCGGTGCTTTTAGGTCTAATCAAAGTCGTTTTGCTGCCTAAAACTTATCAGACAACATATGGAGGTAGAATAAAATGTGAAGTTCTAAACCAATTCAACTGGAGGAGTTCCAGGGCTGGATGGGAAACTGGGATCTGTGTCCATCTGGTTTTAACATAGTTTTTTTTATTATTTTTAATACATATTTAATGTCAACCCACCTTTAGGTATCTGTGAGTGTTTGCTGCTGTTTTAACATTATTAAGTGGACCATATATCATCATTCATGTGCATCATTTATCTTATGGGCAGCAAAAACTAAATAAATGAAAGAAGATAAGAAAATTCTGCTGTAATCACAGGAAAATCTGGGATTTTATCTTGTTTTAAGATCTGGACTAATATATGACTCATGGGTTTACCATACTTCCTCTTTAGACGTTTGTTTTTAAGGTTGAAGTGAAACCTAATTTTATTTTGGTTGATCTCTGTTTAGTCATCGTGCACATCCATCGTGCGCCCGCTGGAAGGCTCCGTGTTCAGTGCTAAAGTGACCAAACCGTTTTTATTCAAAAAGTTGAACTTCCATCAGTCATCACACACCGGTGAAAGTCTTCCTTGCATTTGACTCGTCTCCGTGGTGAGCTGCAGCAGTGGCTGTGCTCGGGAACCATTTCGTGGTTTAACCCCCCAATCCAACCCCTTAAAGCTGGATGTCAAGCAGGGAGGCATTGGGTCCCATTGTTAGGGTCTTTGTTACGGACCGACCGTTTCACAATAAAAGCTCATGATTAAGGGGATTACTCTCATCCTGTCTAGTTAATGCTAATATAATCTGTCTAATTTAGGAAATAATGGTGTAATTTTCTTTGTGAAGAAGAAATTCTTTATTTTCTTCTGCAGGGAGAAAGGAAGCAAGCCGGTGCCCTTCATGATGCGGAGTGCTGCGACTTTTCTCAGAAATGTGGTTTGTCTGGGTCCAGCAGTTAACGAGTCCTACTGTTTAAATCCTGCTCCCCGACCCCTGCAGAGACAGAGCAGCTCTTTTGTTTAAGTGGAGATCAGGAGAGGAGCTGCTCCAGCAAACAGAAAACCTCAGCGTCTTCTGCTGCATGACGCACGCCCTCATTGGGCGAGAGTTCATGACACCTTAAATGTAGGAAAACACCAACAGACGGAGCAGGAATGCTTGTGTTTGCTAATGACAGACGCTCCAAACAAACTACAACCTCAGGGAAGTCAAAGTCTGAGTGAACAGCCCCCCCCCCCAATTGTCGTAATGTGGTGTGTTTTTTCTTTATGTTTCCTGGTGCTCTGGTACCATCCTCTGATTATTCTCTGATTGCCGATCTGTCGGACAAAGCTCTAGCGGAGGGATTGGAGGGCTTAACATACAACAGCGGCGGTTGGTGTGCATGGACAACTGGGACTGGCTATCTGGAAGGAGGAGTGGCCAAAGGATGCCGATTGGACCCCGAAGCTTTAAGACTGTGTGGTTGTGCCTGGTTCATTCATTCAGTCTTCCCTTTCTCCAACCAGCCACGAAACCCGGGGAGGGGAAGGGGACAAATGTTTGATGCTGTCTTCCTCTAAGTAAAGGAGCAAGTAGGGGTGAGCTGCCATCTTTTCCCGTGTTTAAGGTCAGATGTTATCATTTAGTTTATTCTTTTTGCAGAAAAGGTGTTTAAGGATCATTCGATATAGGTCTGAGGTTTTGTTTGTTGTTTTAAGCGTTAAGCTCATGCTGAAGTTAAAACTCATAGTAAATAAATAAAAAAGATGAAAAAACACTCAAATGCTTCTCATTCGTTAGATGTTAATACACTACAATGAACGGGCCCTTGGGTGGCTGCTTGGGGTTCATGGCGACTGAACAACTTATCATTTTCATGTTCGGACCGGGTTCTCCTAGACCGGCCGTAACACGAAGGTTACTAGAGGACTTTAAGAAGATCTCCACGCTTCCTCCTCCAGCTCCTCCAGCAGTGAGCCCTGGATCTTCCCTGAGGTCGGATTCAAGCACCTCCTTTGGAAAACTTTCAGACATCCAAACAAGGACTTCTCCTTAATGTGGTCTTGGGCTTTAGTATCCCGATGAGGTTCTAATATTCAAGTCAGTTTTTATCCTGTAAAGTTTCTAAATCTGCTTTTGTTGAGATGCCAGAAAAACAACGTTTCAGCTGCTCGTATGATGACCACCTAGCTCTAACCAGAGATTGCCTGGAACAGGCTTGGGGCTTCACCTAGTAGCTCTTCCAGGCCAGGACCTGCTGGAGCTCCAGGACTCGACTCCTCTGAGGATCTGGAATGCACTCCCAATGACCTGACCCGTCGTAAAACTGATACTGTTGGTGCAATTTCAACGTGATTCCAACATAAAAATCAGGGAATGAGTTTTGGGAGTGAAACATCTCTTCAGTTACCATGGTAACACTGGGGCTGCTTTAGAGGTGCTTTCATTTGTTTTCTTCGAAGGAGTCCCATTAAAAGTTCACATTAGCTAGTTTTTATGATCTCCACTGGTGTCAAATGTGCCTGATATGTTCCGTCAGATGATCAGAATCTCTGCTTGAATTTCCTGTAGGAATGAACAAAATCAGGACATGCAGCCGTTTTTCTTAGGGCGTAAAAATAAATGAAACCGTGAGACAAATACAAAAAAGACTCGATCGG
Source organism: Nothobranchius kuhntae (assembly GCA_006942095.1). Classification (NCBI taxonomy): domain Eukaryota; kingdom Metazoa; phylum Chordata; class Actinopteri; order Cyprinodontiformes; family Nothobranchiidae; genus Nothobranchius; species Nothobranchius kuhntae. The sequence continues at coordinate 744,050 of SSNQ01034634.1, forward strand.
GATCGCCTCTGTCTCGCTCCTGCCAGTGTCTGTTTTTAGGGTTCTTATCAGAATTGTGGAAAAACGGACTAAAAGTTGCAGGTTTGAGCCGAAGAGTTCAAATAATGAGTTAAAAAGTGCATTTAAATTCAGCTGCAGTTGTTTGTTGTATGTGTGGAAAAAGAAAAGCTGGTGATTGGTCTGTCTGCACCTCGTCTGCCCAGGACTTTCCTGACTCGTCTGTGTTAGCAGCAGATTTGTCTATACTCGCTGTGTTATCTGTTTTCTCTGTATGAACAGCACAGGTGTTCGCAAACGGATTTTCTGAGTTATTTGCATGAATCTTCTAAAGCCGCAGAACACTGTGCTCCATCAGTCGCCACAAAAATGAACTCGTGCAGCATGGAAACAGGAGTCTCGCTCACAGGCCGCGTCCCGGGCAGGAGAAGTAATGGCATTGTTAATTACCACCCTGCTGCTACTGCAGCTGGCCAATGTCTCACTTCCTGCCTTCACTCTCTCTATCACGCCTGCCATTGTAGAAGTGATAAACTAGGTTCACCGGGGAGCACCGAGGGAGGGAGGTGCACTCTCCTGTTTTCAATGCAAACACATACAGAAGGTAAACCAGGAAGCTAACGAGCATTAGCCCGCAGTTTCCCAGCGGCGCTCCGTGATGTGCCTGTTCTCTGAGCTGGACGTGTCTGCTGTCATGAAGATGGATGACCACAGTCTGTCATGCAAACCTGTCCGTATTCTGAAAGATGAGAAAGAGGATGGCTGCAGCACGTCTGTGGATGGACACGTTCCCACTTCTCATGGGAGATTAGAGGAGATCAGATTTGTTGGGTAGAGTGGAACTCAGAGCCGGTCTGGAGGGTTAGGCCGTAACCGGCTCTGACCCAATCCAGAAACATAAACACACAAAAGAAACTTCTGAAATGAGAATCATGCATTTCAGCAAAACCATTCATCCAGTTTCTTTTGTTGATGTTCCAGTTCTTACAGGTGGCTGGTTATTGGGCGAAAGGCGGGGCTCCACCTGAACAGGTACACCCTTCACACAACAGGAAGCTGGAGTGGTTTGTTGATAAACTTAGGTTTGACTTCATAGTTTTATTGTAAAAAGTTTTTTTCCCTAATCAACAGAGGTGGAAAGAGTACTAAAATGTTGTACTTAAGTACAAGTATAATTACTTTCATGAAATTTTACTCAATTACAAGTAAAATTACCTGCCTCAAAATGTACTCAAGTAAAAGTAAAAAGTAGCTTATTTCAAATGTAGTCAGAGTAAAAGTTACTTAGTTACTTTTTTGACTGTGACTGTGACTCTTCTGAATAGTTAAAAAAAAGACAATGGGGTATAAATGTCAAAGTGGCCGTTTTTTTAATTAAATGAACAAATATGCATATTGAAGTACAAAGGCAGTTACACTGCAAACTAGTAACATAAATTAGGTTATAGTCACAAGCCCATGACTTTTCCCTGAATGCTTATTTAGAGCAGCTGATTTTTAAAGTTAGCAGAGTTCATCTTTGGTAGTGGGTTCACTCACTCATTTAAAGATATCGGCCAGAGGCAAAATTTGTTTGAACAGCGTGTGTAAATGTGTATTAAAACCTCAGATGAAAAAGGTTTTTGGATCTTGACGTCTGGAATTGTAAGAAAATCTGATGTTTGTGACCGGAGAGGGAAAAACAGAAACTAACTTCCGGTCTAAGCCCTGGGCAGCTGGTGACGTTTCACATGGAGCTCTGCTGAAACAGCTGTAGTAAACAACGCCTGGCTCCGCTGTTTCTGCGTTAGCGTTATAGCAGAGAACAATGTGTCATCAGTCAGATGTAGCTTCTGAAGCCTCTACC
>SSNQ01034634.1:756632-769420 GCA_006942095.1 Nothobranchius kuhntae
GGTGCCTATCTCCAGCGGTCAACGGGCAATCAGGCGGGGTACACCCTGGACAGAGAGCCAGTCCATCGCAGGGCAACACACACACACACACACACACCTAAGGACAATGTAGACAGACCAATCAACCTAACAGTCATGTTTTTGGACTGTGGGAGGAAGCCGGAGAACCCGGAGAGAACCGATGCATGCACAGGGAGAACATGCTAACTCCATGCAGAAAGATCCCAGGCCGGGAAGCGAACCCAGGACCGTCTTGCTGCAAGGCAGCAGCTCTAACCACTGCACCACTGCGTGTCTTTGGAAACACTTTTTCTGCTTCAGTTCTGCAACATCCCATCTTCAGCAAGCAACAAATTACATTAAACTAAATGAAAGCTAAAAACACCGTTTTCATATCTGAGAGGTTTAAGGCCACACGAAGGGTTTATCTCTGAGTTATCCTGCTGGATTGGACCGCAGCGGTGCAGCTGCTGTCCCATTGTGGTGACGTTAAATATCCCTCGGAGGCCGATGAGTCTGCTGAGCAGAAACGGCCAACTGGAGTCCTGCCTGCCGCTGCTTCAGGCAGGTCCAATACTTCCATGCTTTTGAAAAGGGCGGAGTTGAAGGGCAAAACCAGTGATGGATTATGCTGATGTTTGGGATTAAGCCACAATGGCGTAGATGAAGTTGGGATTTATGTACAGCAGAGCATGAGACCTCGAGCGATGTCAGGCACAACCCTGTCACCTCAGGGAGGGACGGGGGAGGGATGAGCTGGAAAAGATCCAGTTCCAAGTTTGTGATGACTGTGCACTCGTCTACTGAGTTGGTACACTGCAGGGGGAGACAGTGTGAGGCATGAGTGGATAAGAGGCGACAGGAATGTCCCGGATCCATTATTAGTCATAGGTCCAAATCTGCATGTTTGCATCCAGAGAAAACCACTCCTCTGCTGCTGATGAGAAACAACAACAGTTCTGTATTTATGTACAATATGTCTGAACCGAGCAGAGGGGTGTGTGGGAACGAGGTGACATGAGACGTTGCCCCGGAAGCTGAATATAAAGCATGTTCTGAAGGACGAGATTAATCTCTGGCCGGCTGTGAGGAGTGGAGAGATTTTCAGCACCTCGTTCTGAGCCGCCGATGTCATTTGCTACTCCGCTGAACACCGAGAGCACTTTCTGCACATGAGTGAAACTTTGGAGAGCAGAGTTAAAACAAGAGGAATAAAAAGCAGACGTGACGACGAGATGACTCACCAGTAGAATCTGTTCGGGGTGACGTGTTCGTGGATGAGCTGCCATTTTCTCCCAAAGTCTACTGAGCTGTACAACTGCAGGGAAACCAGAGGGAAAAGGGAAGGTTAGCAAGACAAATGTGCGTTTCTACACTTGTCAGGACTTTTAATCATGCCGGCTGATTTAAAAGTTGGAACAGTGATGGATGGGGTTGAGATGTGGCTGGTTGATTCCAGGCTGGAGGTGAGAGTGGGGCAATAAAACATCATCAGAGGGAGGGTGGCAGAACAGCAAGCTGCTCTCGCAACCAGCCAAAACATTACGATGAAGCTGGGGTGGGGGGGGGGGGGGGGGGGGGGGGGGGGTCCCTGGGATGCAAATGGAAGGCCTCATTTTCACACCAGATGTTAGATCCAACACAAAAGTGTGTCCTGCAGTATGCAGCTGGAAGCAGTGTTAAGTTTCCCATTACTATTGTGTTAGTGCTCTTAACTCAGATATGTAATATTATACTATATGAACCTCCATACACACACATGTATACATACTTGTACACACACATGTATACATACACACACATGTATACATACACACACATGTATACATACACACACATGTATACATACACACACATGTATACATGCACAGATTTCTACTGCCACACACGCATACCCATATTTACCCACTTACACACAAATTTGCATGCATATTCATCTATAAGCACACACATATATCTGTACACAACTAAATAAATAAATAAATGAATAAATAAATGAATAAATAAATGAATAAATAAATAAATAAATAAATAAATAATAAATAAATAAATAAATAAATAAATAAATAAATAAATAAATAAATAAATAAATAAATAAATAAATAAATAAATATTAAACTTTCAATGAGAAAGCTAAGAAGAAATGAGTCACAATTCAATTCAAATCAAAGATACTTTATTAATCCCAGAGGGAAATTAGAGTTTCAGTACACACGATTCTGAGATCAGACATACATGGGCAAGACACGTGACAAGAATTGGCGACTGTGGTCATTCTCAACCCTGAGTCGCGCTACCTTAATAGAGATCAGAGGGTTACATGAGGATTGGTTCAGGTGGAGGAAAAAAAGGCACTTCAGAGTTACCCTCCCACCAGGAGGGCAGCTTTGCTCTGAAAAAAAAAAACACCTCAGACAGAAATGCAACAGACTTCAGACATCACACAACATAAGTGTCCACTAGGTGGGGGGGGGTGGGTTTGGGACACCCCGCACGTCAGTGCTTGCAGTCACGATAAGTAGCGCTCGTTACCTCCGTCTGGACCGGGGAAGGAGGTTGTTGAGGTTTGGAGAGCACAGTGATTCCTGGAACGATTTGGCGGCCTTCACAGCCCGCAGTCCCGCCCAGGCTGGGATAGGTGACAGAGTTGCCATAGCGATGGCAGCATTCCACATTTCTTCTGAGGGGGGAGTATTTGTTGCAGCCTGCAGGCTCAAGGGCACCAGATTCAGATTAGAAATTGTTTTGGGGCCAGACAGAGATAATTTCCTCTCTGTCTTAAAGTTCCGCTGGTCCTCAACCCCTCTGAATCCAATAATGGCGTAAATTAATCTATCCTAATCCGTGCTGATTGGTCCACTCACTCCTTGATGGCAGAAGCGCCGTACACCCAGAGACAGACGAAGAGCCTTGGGATAAGATAGGGAGGAGAGGAGGACAAAAGCGTCTGCCCTCTCTGAGACGGAAGAAGTCTTGCTCTAAACTTTCTCCTTAAATCTGGTTCACACGGCTGGATTTTTCAACCTTCAGGTGATTTTCTAAACTTCATAGACAGACACATACATACACACACACACACGCACACAGGCATGCACACACACACGCATGCACGCACACGAATATAAAAAAATACAATACTACTGTCATGGTCTGCGTCTGCGTCTTCCTTCATGTGTCTCCTGATGTTTCTCCATCCCTCTCTAGATTCCCTTCTGTGTCTCGTAGCGCCCTCATGTGTCTTTTGTCTGCATCTCAGTTAAGTGTCTTATGTTGTTACCCTTTTTAATCATTCCTCCCAGGTCACCCAGCTCAGTGTATGTGCGTGTGTGTTTGTGTGTGTGTGGGTCCTCCCCAACTCAGTGTAAGTGTGTGTGTGTTATGTCCTCCTCCAGCTAGTTTGTGTGAGCCCTTCCCTCTGTCTTTAGATATTGTTGTTTAGTTTTGTGTTTAGGTATTTGCCCTCCTCTGTTTCTGTTTTCCCAGGTAGATTATTATATTCACCTGTCTTCCCTCCAGCCCTCACTCCACACACCTGCTGCCATTTTCCCTAATTACTCCTCCCTGTGTATATAAGCCCTGTCTTGTCTCTGTCTTGTGTCGGCCCATTGTTGTATTTCTGTCAGCGTTCGTTCATGCTCTGTCTGAGCTTTTGGTCTCCAGTTGTTGGTGCTCTAAAGAGAGCTTTGGGTGTCCTGTCCTCCAGGACTTTTGGCTCGCTGCCATTTTGGATTTATTTTTGTTTCTTCCTAAATAAAATGATTTTTACTTTAACCAAATTCTGCCTCGAGTTATCCTGGGTATGTGCATATCTGGGTCCTAAACATCACCACAACGTGACACCGACAATGTGCAGTCAACACTACAGATTACACCCAAACGCTTTCCCACATGGATATTAGGGAAATCTCGCAAAACCTGTCCAGATAAAATGTGACATTGGCATAAACAACCATGCTGCACCCTTCTGTCAACTTGATTTCTGATTGGCTACTCGTCACATTCAACACTCATTTGTCCTTGATGTCGGACCAAGGTGATCCAACATGTTGAATATCACCAACGCATCATCGAAGCGGTCCAGACATACTTCCAGATAGACAAAACCCACACATGGCAGGAAGGTCTGGTGATCACGTTCATGTCGTATGAACCGGGCTTTACTTCATTTATTCCTAAACACATACATCTGTTTTGTTTTCATGAAATGAGCAAACATCCTTTAACTTCAAACAACAAAGAAAACACCAGATCTTTATAAATTCTGTTTTATGGAAAACGTGACATTAATCCTTTAGTTGAACAGTTTTAATAGAAAACGCAAACATGACCTGGAGCTCAGCAGGTGTGCAGCTCGCAGCTTTTGGCCCACTTCAACGCACTAATTACATTTCCAAGCATTCAAACCTAATGAACAACCCCCCTGAGTTTCCCAAGGCTGAGGCATTTCCTACTTTTGCAGAATGTGTACTTTCTATTTCCTGCTGGTTCGGTAAATGCTCCTGCTTCCCGCTTCATCACAGCACATTCTGACACATTTTTCATGTTGGCAGCTCAGCGAAGAGAAGAGTTCACAGATGTCATGTTTAAGCTCCTGAGGATGTTTGGAGGTGAGAAAACCTCGGTGGCGCCCCGTTAGTGGGAACGAACCCAAACGGGCTGAAAGTGGCCTGATCACGACCAAACCCAGCTTAACCGAGTGTTTGCGGCAGAAACACACTTCTCCCTCTTTTTCCTCCACAGTCGATGATAATAATCTGTTAACGTATAAATCAGCTGAAAACGAGCATGAAGCAGTAAGTCACTGCTGGTAAATGATCACACTCTGTATTAACACACGGGCTAAATGAGTCGCCGGACTCATTACTCCTGAGCCGGCTGCTCAAATGTTCCAATAACTCTGAACCAAATGTTTCAGTCATTTGGAAACTCTCATCAAGTCTCCCTGGAAACCATCCAGAGAATTGGGTTAAAAATGTGTGCAGAGATGGTAGAACATCTTCTGACAGATTTTCTCATCACCATTTAAACATCCACACTCACTCCACCGGTCAGGCGGCTTCTGAAGGTGAAGTTAGAGAAAACAGTTACCGTTGTGTCTCACGCGGTTCCAGGAACTCAACCGTTTGTCTCTAAACATCAATAGATTTGCAGAAACCTTGAACATAGAGCACCTGAAGTCCTGTCCTGAAGGAAATGTGGTTTGTGATTCCAGCAGAGATCCATCACTGGAGTCCTGGTGTAACGGAGCGACAGGCACGCTCGCTCATCACTTTGGACAGTGACATATGACTCCAGCGGGCGAAGCCTGACTCTCCTCTCTCCATTCATCAGCTATATGACACCTTAAATTTCAGCGCTTCTGAGCTGTCACTAAGTAAGCTTCATAGTTTCCTACCGACTTCCATAAATCGACACGCATCCATCCAGGCGTCGATGGCAGCAACTGCACCACAATATCTTCTGTTCAGGGAAACGGACCGCCATGACATCTGCAGATGAGGGTAGACAGCTGGGACATCTTAACTTTGGCCAGAAGACATAGACATAGACAAGGTTGGATGGCACCAAATAGACAATGTTGGGTTCATGTTGGCTTGGGTTCTGGAACCTCTGATCATTGGTCGGACTTGGTTCTGGCACAGTTTGTGGGAAAAATAGTAGGAAACGGTTCTGTCTCTGAGAGCTGCAACCAGCTAACCCAAACAAAGAGCTTCAAGGTGGGTATAGGAGATTGTTGTGTCTACCACTAGGGGGTGGTATATCAAAGTCTCAGTGGCTTATCTCTCTTAAACGTTCAGTGGGGACAGAGTCCAGAGAACTCCTGACCGACACCTGACCGATGACTCCATTAGAAGCCTGGAGGGTCCGTGGCTGTTAGGCGCATTACGTTTGGATTTGTGACAAAGGGTAGTAAACAAAATATAACGTTATGTTTTTATGCTTTATGACAAGGGCCATTTCTCAAAATGCGTACTTGTCTGTACTCGTGTACTTGTGTGTGAAACATCATCAACGTATCGTTACAGTCCTAAGAACGCTTTGATGCAAGTACGCTCAGATCTCCTGCTTTAGTTTATGCTCTGTTCATTATACCGAGGATACAATGGATGCATCCCCTGTGCACTTGGCCAGCAAGGTATCCCACAATGCATTGTGTCACAAACCATTCTACTTTGAATGACAGGGGAGAAACCTCATGACTGTGTTTTATACCAGAAAAACAACAATTGTAAATAATTGCATGTAAGCTGAAAAAAATCTGCAGTGTGTATTTGTTTTTTTATCCCTTCAGACTTCCCGATACCTCAGTGCTAACCCTTTTGATCAAAGTGGACCAAATATTGAACAAATAATATTTATTCATTTTTTATTTATATGTTTGTTATTTATTGGAGAAACTAGACTTTTATTTTTATGTCATGATTTATTTTTTTACATGACGCACCGGAGTACAGTTTTGTTCCAAATGCCGTCCTCTAGTGATGTGCCGGTCATGAACGAACCGGCTCTAAGAGCCGGCTCTTTGAAGTGAACGACGGGAGCTGGCTCGTCATTGGGAGCCGTGCCCTCCCCTCCCCCCACCCCTCTTGCCTTGGTGAAAGCTACACGTGATTGGTCAGCATGTGTAACTGCGTGTCCAGACTGTCCACACACAGAGCAGTAGGGGCGGGGAAGAGGAAGGATCAGACTCAGACACACAGCAGAGCACATGCGGGCGGAGGGAGGCGAGAGGGAATGAGGAGGAGGAAAAAGGCGAGCGAGAGGAGAGTGCGACGAAGACGGTGAGAAAATGAGCACCAGCAGTCGGAAAGTGGAGATTTCTTAAAGTGTTCAGTTATTAAATCCATAGAAATGATAAAGATTTCATATATTGCATATTTTTACATTATAAAATCATTTTACATACAGTTTTGCATTATTTTGGACGGAACAGAAAATCTGAGGAGCCACTTGGGAGCCAAAAGAGCCGGCTCTTTTTGGTGAGCTGAGCCAAAAGAACCAGCTCTCTAAAAAGAGCCGGAATTCCCATCGCTACCGTCCTCGTCCTCCCGTACTCGATAGAACGGACTTTCTGATGTACTTGCCAAGAACATACTTGTCAAGTACACAAGAATGTAGAAACATCCTTGGGCATTGAGAAACGGCCAGTCACTGTTTTCAGCATTCTCCTGTATTCTGGAGGCGTGGCTTATGGGTGGAGCCTAAACAGAGGGGGTTGGACCTTTGACCTGAGTTTTTTTAATATCCTGAATATTATTTTTCCAAGATCTCCTCGCCTCCCATTACGTTTAAGGGTATGCTGGTTTATATATGATGTGAGCAACTGTTTTCTGAAGAATAACTCATGTTAATGGAGTAACACTAACACTGTCCACACAAAGCAACACCAAGCACATCAAACCGCAGGTCTGCAAGGGCTACGTCTCACAAGACATTAATTCCAGGCAGCACTGCTTTTTATCACGTTTAGCCATCAAACCTTTCAAAATCGGCTGCAGGCAAAACAACAAGCTCAGTTTCACTGGTTTTATGGCAAGACTCACGCAGGGATATTGGATTTTACTACTCAGCCACTGCTACGTTACGCCCTCTGTGTTTCTAACTTGTGGTTTACAGAAATCAAATCGACGGAGAAATGAGACACACTCGTAGAGCCGGAACGGAAATGAGAAAAGAACTGATCCAAGACCTGGTTCATCGTCACATACGGAGTCAGACGAAGGTTGCGCTTCTATTTTTTATAATCTGTAAGGTTTGACTGGAGCTCATGGGGGAGATGTGCATTAGCGGTTGCGATGTCACCGTTTCGAGCCGGTGTGAGTACACTTTGGCTCAGAATGAAATATGAATCAGAATGAAAGATAAATGATGACTCTACTTTTGCTGTCAAACCTGGAAATTCGTTTAAAAAATAACGTTGGTGCGGAGACGAGTCCCCTGTGGACAGGCTGACAGGGGCGTCAGCATTCCAGGAAAGCCAGCGCTCCATCCCCAAGCACAAAGCTGACACAGCTACTAGTTTCCTTCTGCAAACTAGCACCAGCTACTTGTTAGCTGTGATGCTGCCACTGACACTCCTGGACAGGCTCAGATCATTACCACAGCCCTCCTAAAGCCTCAGGGGAGCTGTGAAGAAAGCCTGCAGAGAAAAGATGGATAATATGAGGCCAGATTCCACAGAGAGCTCCACAAACATGTTTTTAACAAATCAGTTAATGCAGGAGGCCGGTGCCAGCTGTTTTTAACCTCCTCGTCGGCTCTATCCAGCCGCTCAGATGTTACAACGGACCAATGAATGAGATATTATGGATTTGGCTCGAAGCTATTGGAAGTTTAAGTGGATAAAATCAGATAATGCCCCCGCTGCACTTTTCCAATTCTCCATTTCTGCAATCGGAGTCTTTGTTGTTTCCCCTAGCAACAGATACGGATGGATATCAGAGCACAGGCTGTGGAGCTGCTTCGTTCTCTCTGCTTTTATATGGATGTTATTCTTCTGAGATTTCTGTCCTTGACCACAACTAAATACACAGTAAATTCAAAAGAAAATCATTTAATCGTGGGATTGAAATAAATGAGTCATAACAAACAGGCTAGTTGTTGTTGCACAGCTGAAACATTTGTTCAGATTTAAATCTTTGAGTAATTTTCAGCTTTTATAGTGAAACCGGTTTTCCAGGCTGGATAAAACAACAGAACCGATCCAGTCCAAAACCCATCCTGTCTCTTTGTCTGCCACAGGCTGGAATATCCAGCAGGGTCTTGTGGAAAGGGGGAGACCACCCTAATCGGAATCTAGTTGTTCTTCAAAGTGAGCGACCAAACCCACAGCGACACAATGCTGTGTTCTCATCAGCTGAACACCAAACAGGAACGGACTAAAACCACAAATGGTGTGGTTGATTGAAAAAACATTTTTTAATGTAAATTTGTTTTAATGCAGGCTGAACGTGAAAATAGTCTCCTACACCGATCTCCTGCATCAGCTTCTGATGGAAGATAGACGGTGAAACTCTAGGATTAGGATCAGGAAAGTCCTCATATCTAAGGCTACGTTCACACTGCAGGCAAAAGCACATCAAATCCGTTCTTACTCCTGCTACTCACAGATCTGCTGCACGAGTAAAAAGTCAGGGAGATTTTTCAGACTAACGGAGATAAAACTCCTAAAGCGGCTGGATAATCGGTACAATGTTGAGCAGGATGGGTGAACAAGCTGCTGCTGACTCTTTGGGTCATCAGAGACTCAAATGTCCTCGACTCACAGCGAGGAGCTGAAAATGAGAGCGCAACATCGGGTCGAAATTACAAACTAAACAACTCTTCAGCTGTTTTCTGCTCAGGAACCCAAGCAGAGCTTAAGTGGAACGCTAAAACACTGAAAGCTCATCGCCAACCGTGTCGGCACCTCAGGGGCTCATTTAAAGTTTGTTATGTAACTCAAAAGCACTCACATTCATTTGTAATAAAAACACAGCAGCCATTAAATGTAAATGTATCTGACACGTTCTCATGATAAAGTCCGCTCCTGCAGACCCGTTTGGCCTGGAATTGGGTCCAGTTCTGTTAGAACTTTGCCGCTGATGCAGTTAACATCTTTACTGCGACACGCTGCAGAGGGAGAGAATAAAAACAAGCTTCTCTGCCTTGTTTCATTTGCAGCTGCAACTTTCTGCCTCACAGAGAAGCTCAGCAACATCAAAGCAGAGCGGCTCCAAAAATACATAAAAGTTCTGAGAAAAGATTCAAGACTTTGGAGTTATGGAAATGATAACTGCTGCGTTATAGGCCCCCGTGTGCCACACAATTACTATAAGTCACTTTTATAACTCTTAATTAAGTCTCCCATAAATTCTTGATGCCTGTGTGTACAGCGCTTTAAATCACACGTCTTCTGCTGGCACGGCCCGGGCACAGCCTGTTCGGAGGGGAGTGAGGGCCGGTTTTATGTTCCGCAATTTATGGAGCCGGCTAAAAACACGAGCCTACGAGAGGTTCTAGATGTGGGGGGTGTCTATAGGAGGGTTTTACTAACAATAATCTGTCTGTGTTCTCAGTCAGAGGCCATAAACACACACCCAGGCAAATATCCTCCACTAAACATTTTAGTTTCAAATTTCATCCATCGGGTCCCTGAAAGGGACTCTGAGGTCGTTTAGAAAATCGGATCAGACGAGTCTTCACCCTGAAAACCCACATCGACAAATCAGCCTCAAGAACTATAATTATAATCTTTTCTTCTTTAATTGTCCTGCAGTGGCTGATAAACTAATTAAATACTGATGTGGTGTACCTTGATTTGGCTCTAAAACCACGTCGGCAGATCATATTTGGGTCTGTTTGTTTGTTGGAATGAAGAAGAGAACTATGTCACCTTGGAACATCAGAAGGATTTATGTAGAGAAGCAATTAATCTACTCATCAGTAAAATAATCAGCAGATGAATCAATAACTAGAATAACTGTAGCTTGCAGCCATAATCAGAGGCCAGCTCAAAGCAATCAGACGAAAAGATCCAGAGTTTGTGAAGACGAGCCGAGCCTTTTCTGATAGAGAACGTTAATCAGTCAGTGCCACAAAAACACAGTTTAACTCTAGTTTAGTGTGATCAGCATATAGTCCAGGGTTTAACTATATTAATCTGTACTTAGTCCGGTGGTTTAACTATTTTAATCTGTACTTAGTCCTGTGGTTTAACTAGTTTAATCTGTACTTAGACCTGTGGTCTAACTAGTTTAATCTGTACTTAGTCCCGTGGTTTAACTAGTTTAATCTGTACTTAGTCCTGTGGTTTAACTAGTTTAATCTGTACTTAGTCCTGTGGTTTAACTATTTTAATCTGTACTTAGTCCAGTGGTTTAACTAGTTTAATCTGTACTTAGTCCGGTGGTTTAACTAGTTTAATCTGTACTTAGTCCTGTGGTTTAACTAGTTTAATCTGTACTTAGACCTGTGGTCTAACTAGTTTAATCTGTACTTAGTCCCGTGGTTTATCTAGTTTAATCTGTACTTAGTCCGGTGGTTTAACTAGTTTAATCTGTACTTAGTCCTGTGGTTTAACTATTTTAATCTGTACTTAGTCCAGTGGTTTAACTAGTTTAATCTGTACTTAGTCCGGTGGTTTAACTAGTTTAATCTGTACTTAGTCCGGTGGTTTAACTAGTTTAATCTGTACTTAGACCTGTAGTTTAACTATTTTAATCTGTACTTAGTCCTGTGGTTTATCTAGTTTAATCTGTACTTAGTCCTGTGGTTTATCTAGTTTAATCTGTACTTAGTCAAGTGGTTTAACTAGCTTAATCTGTACTTAGTCCCGTGGTTTAATTAGTTTAATCTGTACTTAGTCCTGTGGTTTAACTAGTTTAATCTGTACTTAGACCTGTGGTTTAACTATTTTAATCTGTACTTAGTCCTGTGGTTTATCTAGTTTAATCTGTGCTTAGTCAAGTGGTTTAACTAGTTTAATCTGTACTTAGTCCCGTGGTTTTACTAGTTTAATCTGTACTTAGTCATGTGGTTTAACTATTTTAATCTGTACTTAGTCCTGTGGTTTAACTAGTTTAATCTGTACTTAGTCCCATGGTTTAACTAGTTTAATCTGTACTTAGTCCTGTGGTTTACCTATTTTAATCTGCATTTAGTCATGTGGTTTAACTATTTTAATCTGTACTTAGTCCTGTGGTTTAACTATTTTAATCTGTACTTAGTCCCATGGTTTAACTAGTTTAATTTGTACTTTGTCCTGTGGTTTAACTATTTTAATCTGTACTTAGTCCTGTCGTTTATCTAGTTTAATCTGTACTTAATCCCGTGGTTTAACTAGCTTAATCTGTACTTAGTCCTGTGGTTTAACTAGTTTAATCTGTACTTAGTCCGGTGGTTTAACTAGTTTAATCTGTACTTAGTCCTGTGGTTTCAATTCAATTCAATTCAATTCAAAAAGACTTTATTAATCCCAGAGGGAAACTGATTGCTGTAGTAGCTCAGGATAATAATAATAATCAAGTCATCAAAGAGGTGTTGTATATTACAACGGCTGTTGGCAGGAAGGATCTCCAGTAGCGGTCAGTGTTGCAGCCAAACTGAAGAAGCCTCTGACTGAAGACACTCTTCCGTTGTCGGACAGTCTTGTGAAGAGAATGCTCAGGGTTGTCCATCATGTTCTTGATTCTCTGGAGAATCCTTCTTTGCATGATCTCCTCCAGCGGTTCCACAGTCGTCCCCAGAACAGAACCAGCCTTTTTTATTAGGCTGTTGAGCCTTTTCAGGTCCCTGCTTCTGATGCTGCTACCCCAACAGACGACGGCTGAAGAGATTACACTCTCAACAACAGAAGATCTGCAGCATCTTGTTACAGACGTTGAAGGACCTAAGCGTCCTCAAGAAGTGCAGTCTGCTGTGTCCCTTCTTGTAAACGGCTTGGCTGTTCTTTCTCCAGTCCAGTCTGTTGTCCAGGTGAACTCCAAGGTATTTGTGTTCCTCAACCACCTCCACTTCTTCTCCCATGATGGAAACAGTGTTTGACTCCACCCTGTTTCTTCTGAAGTCTAAAATCATCTCCTTTGTTTTGTTCACGTTCAAGGTCAGATGATTGTTTCCACACCATGCCACAAAGCGCTCCACCAGCTCTCTGTACTCAGCTTCCTGTCCATCTCTGATACACCCGACAACTGCAGAGTCATCTGAGTATTTCTGTAGATGACAGGTCTCTGACTTGTACTGGAAGTCTGAGGTGTACAGGGTGAAAAGGAATGGTGAGAGTACAGTCCCCTGTGGTGCTCCAATGT
>SSNQ01034634.1:794162-823958 GCA_006942095.1 Nothobranchius kuhntae
CAAACTGCTGGGTGTTAGCTTAGACAAACTGCTGGGTGTTAGCGCTAGACAAACTGCTGGGTGTTAGCTTAGACAAACTGCTGGGTGTTAGCGCTAGACAAACTGCTGGGTGTTAGTTTAGACAAACTGCTGGGTGTTAGCGCTAGACAAACTGCTGGGTGTTAGCTTAAACAAACTGCTGGGTGTTAGCACAACAAAAACTGCTGGGTGTTAGCGCTAGACAAAGTGCTGGGTGTTAGCGCTAGACAAACAAACTGCATTTGCTGATTGAAGAAACACAGACAGAGCCCGCTGATAAAAAATCCATCCATCTATTTTCAGCTGCTTATCTGGGGTTGGGCCGCGGGGGCAGTAGCAGAGACGCCCAGACTTTAGACTTTTGATAAAAAAAAAAAGTGAAAACTTTTATGCTCAAAAAGTTATATATTACTCACAGTGCTCGTGACATTTTCTCTTAAGCGCATTAGGTAATTATTTTTGTCCCTACTACCACCTCTGGTCAAAAGCCTTTTTGTCCACGTTTGGATGCTGTTTAGCTGAGACGTTCAGCTGGGCCCAGTCGTTTACACCGCATCCTCCTGTATAATGGGCTCGACACACGGGAGGCGACAAACGACCACGGTCAGCGAAATTTGTCGCTGTCGCTTTTATTACCTGACACACGGGAGGCGACCCGCGGCAGCGGCCAGTGGCAAAGCCGTCTACGCGTTCTGTTCCATGGCGAAGTCTAAACTTCCGTTGTTTTGATTGGCTGTGTCAGGTTGGAGGGAATTAAGGTTATTTAAGCGGTTCAGAGTTAATAAAGCGGTAGATATGATGTTTCACAAGGTGCTGCTAGAGTTATGTGAAATCTTACTTATGATTTTACTATAAAACATAATAATAATCAACTTCTCCTCCATGTTTGCTCGGAGGTGTACGGAGCATCCTGTCCGCTCATTGGTCAGTGAATGAAACCTCCGTTGATTGGTCCTCGTCCGAGCGACAGCGATGAAAAGTTGAAAATGTTTCAACTTTCTGGGATTGCGTCGCTGGGTCGCCTGTGCACGACACGTGCACGAGCGCAAAATTTCACACTCACTTTTTTCGCGTTTCTCTTGGTAGGAGGGAGACCCGCGATTATCGCTTTGTCGCGCATGTCTCATTGAAAATGAATGGAGAGGCGACGTCGCCTCCCGTGTGTCAAGCCCATTACTCCACATCTGAGAACGTAGCTAGCATCGGCTTGCTAATCTCACATGCAGGACCTTTCTCACCGGTAAAATGTATGGAACAAATACAAACACGCCCTTTGATCTCTCCATACTGTAAAAATCTGCTCAGCCACATAAATACTGCCACTGCTTTGCTTTATCAGCCTTTAGCTTGATTTGTTTCCCTTTCCATGTTGTCACGGACCCTACCTGGCTTTAAAAGAAAGATTAAAAATATGTCCCCCCCAACATTGGATTTGTATGAGAAGAGTTGGATTAGCACCTCCCCAAACAGCAGTGCAGTTCTTTCCTGGTTAAACATATTTCTGAGGCAAAAATACAACTTACGTGCAGAATGACTCGGGCCAATGGAAACTCATGCCAAATGCACGCTTTTTTGTCCAGGGCTACATCCCACAATGCATTGCAACTTAAATCATGATCTGTTTTTAGCTATGCTATATGGGATGAGTGAAATGACTTAAAAGTGGGAAGCTCTGAAATAATAGATGTTTCCAACTAGTAAACAGGTTCAAGTCAACTCTAACGTCATGCGATGAATCAGTCGAATCCAAGTCACGAGTCCACACCTCTGCTTCCTCATTTTTGTAATTTTACTTTATTTTTTTGTATCAATTCAGGTTTTTTTTCCCAATAAAACATTGTTTTAAGGGTTGAGTATTGATATCAACACTAACAGCTGAGTTTTGTGGAGAAAGATGGGTTCTTATTCTAGATTATCATCCCTAATCCCACCATCACCGTTTTGTTTATCAGTTAAGTTTTTTATATATATTTCTATCATACAGTTATTTTTATTACAGTATAAATTTAATTCATTTAGCAGAACGTTTCCTTTGTAATTCTCTGACCTTTATCACCCCTCAGCTCACCTGGCGTCCTCTCTGAAGGTCCAAGCCTCTGGTTCTCGCTCCTTCCTGCTGCTTCTGGTGTTTAATCTAGATTTATACAGTTGTGCATTCGTAATGAGGGACAGGCATTTTTCTAAAACCTGCTTCTAATCGCTGCCTCACCTTCATTCTTGGATCCTCTCACAGATTAAAAAAACCATGCCCCCCCCCATGCTTCACACAACTCCCTTGAGTTTGACGTGGAACTGTGGGCGGTAGCAGGTACCGAAGGCCGACCCATTAACCCTCAGAACCCGGAGGCAGAACTCTTCATTTCAAGGCTCATGAATTTTCTCAGTTTAAGTTCAAATTAAACCAAACTTTATGTTTTTAAAGCTAAACAAAAGTCCTCATGCTGAACACAACGTTTCTGCAGGGCTACTACTGTCGCCTCTTTTCATATTTACGTGTTTTTTCTTGAAGAAAATAAGGGATTTCATTATTTTTTCTCTGACCGTTTCTCAGCTGGGGTTGTAAATGCAAAGATGAGTGTGCATCTCTGCCACTTTTTTAGTTTTTTAATCCTCCGGTCCAGTAGACTCGAACACCTTGTGCTATTTTAATATAAATGTGTCAGCGTCGGCACGGTGGACCTCGCTGACATGTTCCCCTACATGCTCCTTACAGAAAATCGTCTCAAACTGACAAACTGGATCGTTTTTCTCCAGGTGAACATTGAAAATGAGACGTACTCTAACACAACTCTGGGAAATTAGTATGTGAACATGCTGACCTTAGCATTTAGCAACATCACAAGGCTACGCTCGTATTTTCACATTAGATTTCACATAACGTACGCTGACAGCCCTGAGAACATTATCCAGAGCAGTTTGACCAGGTGAGAGAGAGCTGCGTGACTGGTGTGTTGGTGCCACAGCCATCCCAGCACAGGAACACGAACAACGTGTTTATGTTGCTGAGCACGTTAGCTTCTCTCTGAGAAAACCAAACTGTTGATTCAACTCCTGATGTCTTCCTGATGGACTTCTTGTTCTTTTGCATTCAATTAATGCATTTGAAAAGTATTATATAGACCTCTGAAACTCGAAGGTCTGCATAGAAAACATCTCATTTTAAAACGGAGTCTTAAGTTTGTTTTTGTAGAAAAGCTGAGATGTTGCAGCGTGCTGAGACGTTCCCGGTGCTGCTTTCTCCTGTAGGGGGTGTGTGTGTGTTTGTAAGTGTGTGTTTGTGTGTGTGTGTGTAAGTGTGTGTTTTTGTGTGTGTGTGTGTAAGTGTGTGTTTTTGTAAGTGTGTGTTTGTGTAGGTGTGTGTGTGTGTGTGTGTGTGTGTGTGTGTGTGTGTGTGTGTGTGTGTGTGTGTGTTTTTGTATGTGTGTGTGTGTGTGTGTGTGTGTGTGTGTGTGTGTGTGTGTGTGTGTGTGTGTGTGTGTGTGTGTGTGTAAGTGTGTGTTTTTGTAAGTGTGTGTGTGTGTGTGTGTGTGTGTGTGTGTGTGTGTGTGTGTGTGTGTGTGTGTGTGTGTGTGTGTGTGTGTGTGTGTGTGTGTGTGTGTGTGTGTGTGTGTGTGTGTGTGTGTGTGTGTGTGTGTGTGTGTGTGTGTGTGTGTGTGTGTGTAAGTGTGTGTTTTTGTAAGTGTGTGTGTGTGTGTGTGTGTGTGTGTGTGTGTGTGTGTGTGTGTGTGTGTGTGTGTGTGTGTGTGTGTGTGTGTGTGTGTGTGTGTGTGTGTGTGTGTGTGTGAGGGTTATCGTCATCAGTATAAAAATCTAGCCGTGTAGGCAGTTGTCTCCTGCTGCAGGAGAGCTACGATAACTGGTGTGTGTCCGATGGTATCCGAGTACTCTTGCGTGCTGCAGGTGTAGCAGATGGAGACTACTCCAGTAATCTGTTTAATGTTTCTGCAGATTAAAGCTAAAGCTAGCGCTTTTAGCTCGTGGAGGTGCAAGCATCTGACCTTTCCATCTGAATCTTAATGACAGCGAGTGAATAATGTCCCAAAGATCACAATTATCAACGATAGGTGGTTGATGGAAGATTCTAATGTGTCAAAGGTGGAAAACGCACATTTCACCAGGAAATAACAGCTGATTGCAGACGTTTGATTACAGTGTACAACATGGCGCTCATGTTGCATTTAATTATTGGATGAGTTAATCACGTCTCAGTCCATTAGCGAGTCAGGGCTTGTCTTTCAGGTTTGTTCAGGCGTGCATAGCTGCAGAAACGTCTGAGTGTGATCTTTCAAATGCTGCTGCCAACAAACCCCAGGAAAAATAAACAAAAACTAATTACGCTACCTAAAAGCCCCTAACGACTCATAAATAACCGAGGAAATGGAGAAAACAAGTCGGGGCTGTTTTCAGACGGAGGAATTAAGACAAAGGAAGGAAATAAAACAAGCAGTGGTGAGTGTACAAAGCTCCTCTCCTCCATTGTTCCTCGGTGCCGGCCCATTTGCACAACCCACTCAGCTGGCTGCTCAGAAGCCAACCTGGGACAGCATCAGTGACTGATCGTCTCCACAAACTGTTCTCAGTCGACTTTTAAGAGCCTCCGAAGGTCAGGAAGAGTTTTTAAATCTAAAAATATCTCTATTCACTCCGAGAGGGGACTGGCCCATTTATTCATTCATTCATTCATTAAAAAGGAATCAAGAATGACAATAAGAACCTTTAATCCGACGTGGAGGCTCTCTATAGACTTTAGCTGTCTTTACAGGACCGGAGCGTTTGCTAAACAGGATTTGCCGTGGCTTCCTGGGGAGGATTTTGGCATTTATAGTAGCAAAGCTGAAGCTAGAATAAGCTGCCATCGGACACCTCTCCAACCAAGACGGGATACAGGGAGGTCGCTGCCCCCAACCCCCCCCCCCGCATGTGACGTACAGGGTTGCGCATCAGCGTCAGACGGATGACATTTCTTTTTCAGGACCTTTAGCTTTGATGTGACCTGCTTTTGTCCCGTGTGACGCCCGCTCAGCCGGTGTTTTCACCACCCTGTCGAACGGCTGGCTGTCTCTCACCGTCCCCGTAAAAAGGCGACTGTTCGTCCGCTCGCACGGCCAAAAGCTGCACGGTCTCTGCGTCCGTCCAGCCTGCTTTCCTTCCGGCCGGCACCTGGCGTGCAGTACACGTGACTAATGCACCCTCTTTTGCGGGGGGCCTCCCACAGTTGCTCCAAAGGGATTAGCGGGGCTGACACGCGTTTAGCCGTCAGAGACGCAATTTTGTAAACGCAATTTTCTGTTTGAATTAGGAACCCGATAGTAACCAGAATACACCGATTTACCATGCTAGCATCAGCAGCTACCTATTATGACGTGTGTGAGTGACGTATGTGTAACGTGAGGAAATATGGGTTTTCTGTGCCAAAGGTTTCATTTGACTCTGCTGGGTCAAAGCTGGGTCGCTGAGAACTTTCACCCACAGAGTGAGACCTGAACGCCAGCGAGTCTGGGAGGAACCATAACATCTGAACACCTGCAGTGCCAGAAGATGGGTTCTCATGGAAAAGCTAGTCATAACATAACAAACTTCCTTTCCTTTATTTTAAGTTGTTAAATGATCAGTATTATCATTTTGCTCATTATAAATTTGAAGAATTAAATCTTTTAACTTTCAAACTTGTCTCTTCATTGAACTGAAACACAGACCCACGGATATTATCGACAGTTTATCGATGAAAACAACCTTTGAGTCTTCTTAAAACTATAAAATTTGGTTAGTAATTTATTAAAAGTAATATCTCTAAACCATTACTCTACATAATTGACAGAGCCTACCCAGGTTCACTACATATGCAAACCACAGTTCTTCAGTGCCTGGAGGGGAGAAATGTGATTTTATGCAATGATTTTTGACTAAATTCATTAACAAAATGAACAACTGAATCCAGCTCAAGTGTATATAGATGGTAGTGTTGTTATACTGCATTTCTACATTTTAATGTGGAGTCTGGCCACTATCTTTAAGTAAAAAGTGAAAATTGTAATATATTTGTCAGCCTTTGAGTTTGTTTCAATGCTGCACATTCTGCGCTGTAACTGCTCACTCTAACGTTGCCTTTTTATTTTGTTTCTCACATCAAATTACATGTTTGTAGTTTTAAATTAGATTTTATAATCTGCTGTTTTGTGTTGTCAAGTTGATTCTAATGTTTATGTCCTTGCTGATCTTGAACCAGGAAAGCACACTGGACTGCTTCTGTGGGAAAACACAAATAAAGCTGCCCCTCCTACTGTCTGTCTGAGAAAAACAGCATTTAGTCGGTTTTCTTGGTCTGATCAGGAAATGTGTTTTCTGATCTGAAACATTTCAGCGACCAAAACCGGAAGAACAGATAAAAGTCTTTAATGCTAAAATCCTTATCTCAGATTTATGCTTTAAATAAACAAAAAAGCCATTTTGGGGTCAGGAGTTCGCCCTGTAACTGGAGGGTTTCAAACCCAGTCACACACACACACACACCTGCTGGTGGTAACTGGAGGGGCTGGTGTGTTCTGCCAGTCCGCCCCAGGGCAGCTGTGGCTATGATGTAGCTCATCACCACCAGTGTGTGGATAACTGACTATAATGTAAAGTGCGATGGAGTCCTCTGGCTCAAATAATGTATCATTTATTATTGTTTAATTTGACTGACAGGTCATGTTAACCTGTAGATAAACTGTCTTTAACCCGTTTCTAATCAATAAGCAATCTCTAATGACGACAATCCTGAATGTCAAACAAATCATCCACAGGGATTATAACCAAGCTGAAATCTCAGACTGTTGCTTCCGACTGTTATCCCGGTTTTAGGAAATCCACCTTCCTGTGACGTTGGGTCTGATGTGGAGTTGAAAGAGGGACTGACTGCCTTCAGCCAAAGTTCTGGGTAAAGCCTAAAAAGGCCCTGACATGTGGAGAAACGTCCTCGCCGGCCACCACTGTTGCATAATTCTCAAACCGTCGGTTCTAATGTTAATTAAAAAGCGCCCAGAGCGGGTTACATTATGTACAAGAATTACAGCTTATAGGAAATACGAGGGGCTCCTGAGTCGCCCATGAAATGGACTCGCAAGATCAATGGTGGTAACGGCCATTGATCTCAGTGATTAAACACATGGCAGCCGGAGAGGCGGGACATACATCAAGCAGCTGAGTAGAAGGTTCAGGAAGGCCGAGTCGACGGGGACTCGGACGCAGCCGCTCAGCTTTAATGAGGTGGACGGTGATAACAGGTATTATGAGGCTAATGGTTTCTGTGGCTTTAATTTACATCCTCAACTTGGCGCCCGAAGCAAAAGGAGCAGGCGTGATTATCACCTCTGCTGGACGGACTCTCACCCCCTCCTCCTGAGAACGGCGTCCACATGCTGCTGCTGCCTCGTCAGGGACAGCGTTGCAAATATTGTCCTCATCTGGTCTCTTTAAAAGGACCAGCCGGGATCTTACTGGGATTTTAATTCACTTTGATTGAAGCTTCTGCTCAGCGGGGGGGGGGGGCTAGTCCATGAATGTGCTGACATGCAGAAAGAAAGATCCACAGGATTGATATTTTCTTTTATCCTAATTTTATGATTGAAATGTAGTTTTTATTTAATCACAGTGTTGAGATTACATTTTATGAGCTAAGTCCCAGAGAATGCCCAGGATGCATTTAGTTTAGGACTGTCGATCCATAACAACGTTTAATCTTGACTCATCGCATGAGTTCCATAAAGACACGATTAATCGCAAATGAAATACAGATTACAACTGTACCATAAAACAAGGTTTCTGCTGCTTTACGAGTTAGAGCAGTGCTTCCCCACCTTTATTGACTTGTGTAGCCCTTGAGCCACAAGTGCCGCCTTAGCTAAATGTGTTGATGATTCCCCAAAAGAGAAATATGTTAAGTGGTGATGAACTATTTGTCTGAGACAATCAATGAAAGCATTAATGTGATTTTAATGCATTACATTTTCAGATTTAAATACATTCTCTGTAGAGATGAACTGCCAAAACTAAAATATGGACTAAATGTCAAATAAATTATTTCATGGTTAAAAGTAAACAAGCTAATTGCGCAGAATGCCGTCCTTTCCTGTCGTTGTGCTTCCTGTAAGCCTGACAGGTTGGCTAGTTACCTGCTCAGGTAATGTCAACTTCACTGAAAAACCATTTTTAATGATTATTTCTGATTATAATGAGTCACTCTGAGTTGTTCATGCAGGCTGAACATGAAAACAGCCTCCTACACCTGTTTCCTGCATCAGCGTCTGACAGAAAATAGACTGTAAAAAATCTAGGATTTGAAATTCCTCACAGATCTATGTTACACTGTGAATAAACATTCATGGACCCACCCATCTTGATTCACGACGGGGAAGGCTGTTGTTGGTTTAGCGTCCAGGAATCAGCAGAGAACGCCCCGCCTAGTGGGAGCTAACCGTTAGCATTAGCAACTCCACCACACAGCAAAACTCCTTTATGCTTGTGTTATTTGTGGAGACAAAATGTCAACGTTGCAGAGCAATTGGTCAGTGGTAGAGTTATGCTGCTGTTAGCCAATCAGAGGTGAGGTTTCCAAAAATATGGCAGTAAGACTCCACATCCTGTTTTCTCAAGCGCTACTCCCCCGAGTAAGATTTATAAATGGTTAATGGTCTGTATTTATATAGCGCCTTCTAGAGTCCTGGAACCTCCCAAGGCGCTTTACAACACAATCAGTCATTCACACATTCACACACACATTCACACACTGGTGGGGATGAGCTACGATGTAGCCACAGCTGCCCTGGGGCGCACTGACAGAGGCGAGGCTGCCGAGCACTGGCGCCACCGGTCCCTCCGACCACCACCAGCAGGCGAGGTGGGTTAAGTGTCTTGCCCAAGGACACAACGACAGCGACAGACTGAGCGGGGCTCGAACCTGCAACCTTCCGGTTACGAGGCGAGCACTTAACTCCTGTGCCACCGTCGCCCACCGGGTAAGGCATTCACTCCCACTAGACCGCTGCAAATGTATTAAAATATATGAGTAAAGTTGACCTTTGAATTATATAAACATGAGTTTGAGTTGTGTAATGAAAAGTAGTCTGATTACTCCAGAGACGTTGGCAACAGCTGACGTTCCACCGTTGACACCTCAGATCATGAAGGCGTGTTTTCTTTAATCCACTTATAGAGTTGATGCTGAGCATCTGTCCACATGTTTCCTACAGACTTCTGGCATCATCACAAACAGAAGCGCATTTAAATGATGCATGAAATAAATTAGCATCATTCCGTTAATGGTGTTCTGCAGTCGGTAATTAAATATGAATCATTGTTTTCCAAATTTGTCAAACTTGCTTGTTTCTCTCTCTAGATAAATGAAGTAAAAACAGGCAGAGCTGGCCTCACGTCTCTCCTATCCTGAGAAAGCGTTAGCTCTGACTCATGCGGCGACGGCGTTTTCAAGGCAGAGCCGCTGCAGACTGATGCCCCTTCATTCACCAATCATTCCTCTCCTGCAGAGCTGCCGCTTAGCGCTCGGATCAGGGTCTCTGACCCTAATGGCAGACATTTGAAGGCCCAATCTCTGAGCTCTGTGTGAGAACGATGTGCAAAGATTCACACTGTGGATAAAGAGCAGTGAAGGTGACACCTGGATGATGACTGGAGTGGGAATAAGAGCCACATTTAGAGTAACAGCTTTCAGCTGAGAATCACTCAGTCAAAAGGTTTAGTGCACAACAGTTAACACGTTTTCACTTCTGTGTTCATTAAACTGGAGTCATGTTTCCATCAGGGTTACATGAACCACTAAACTCTTACAAGGCTCTCCTACAGGCAGAAGTAAAAAGTCTCACTGGAGGGAAAATAAATGGACATACATAATGTTTTTGCTTTGTTACCTTAAAGTAACACAGAGCCGTTTCCTGCACCTCCACCCTACTGGTTGAAACCAAGTGGTGCTCGCTGCAGAACTACAAAGGTGGAGCTGCACCAGAAGGCGGAGCTGCACCAGAGTCAGCCCCGCCCATTCCAGAGTCAGCCCCGCCCATTCCATTAGAGTCAGTCCAATTCTTTCCAGTTGACAGACTTGATAGCATTCTGGAACCAAAGAGGGTGTTATAGCTAGTATCATCTAAAATGCAAGATTGAGGACGGAGTTGAGAAGTTAATTGAACAGATTTTGTAAAGGTTCCAAATAATTAAAAATCTAACTTTTGGAACTTTTTACCATGTTATATTGTCATTTCCTCATAAGAAACACGCCAAAGCCATTTTTGGCCTCATTCATGCATTTTCCTCCCATCGCAGCTTCTATTTGGTCTCCTTCCCCGAAGCGGGTCTGGTCTTGGTTCTCAAATCTGGATTTTCTGTGAATTTTCTGACAAATTATTTCTGAAATGACTTACTGAGACAACGCCAGAAAAACCATACATCCCAGCTACAAACACACACTAAATGGGACAATTACATGTAACGCCACTTGCATTCACGTTGGATGTGGTGGTGAAGTGGTTATGGTGGCAGGTTGACATGCAGTTTTGCGAAGGTTCGCCTCCCAGTAGCAGTAGTACAGACGTAGTTTATAACCCCTTTTCTTCTTTTCTAGCTACACTTGCCAGTACTATGTTTACAACAATTTATTGGTATACCGTTTACAATATAATGACTAATGTGTTTGTTTGTTTTATTTATTCGTTTATTTAGCCAGTGTGAGTCCATTTGTGAGCAGAGTTTCAACTAAAATGCTGTTTAGGAACGACCAAATTTAAAGAAGTTTTAGAGACATAAATATTTTGCAGAAAATAAACATTACAACTAAAATATAAACAAATTAAATGTTTCAGCTGGCTAAATAGATTGCTGCCGACCCCACCGAGAGTCGAACCGGCATCAGCTGAGGGGAAAGTAAAACTTAGGGCAAACAATCTTGCCACTGGACAACCAGAACCCACAAAAGTACAAGCATTAAATACTCTATACGACGCTTTTGTCAGAGCGGCTGTTTGCAGCTATTTGCTAAAAGAAATCTTTTCATTTCGGGATATATTCAGGCTTTGTCATGTAGCAAGCTATATTTATCTTGTTTAATTGGAGCATAGAACATAGCATTAACAAATGTAAACTAGTAACAGCCGTAATTCATGTGGGTCAGGTTGATTTGTGATATACCGGTAGTTGAAAAACAAAAACAGAAGTAGTCAGTGGGCTAGGCTGAGTTTGCGTGAATGGGCGGGGCTGACTCTGGTGCAGCTCCGCCTTTGTGGTTCTGCAGCGAGCACCCTCTTGTTGAAAGTGGAATTACAACTGTTGTAAACCTGCTGCAGCCTGCTGTAGCTAGTGCTAACAATGAGCTAACCCTAACAGGAGCCAGCTAATACTAAAATAAATCACAAAGCAAAACAATCCTCACTGTTGGACCAAAAATATTATTACGTACAACCCCAGTAGCAACAAAGCCAGGTCACCATCAGTCCATGATTTCCAGCCTCTTTTAGCTCCCCAAACTAGAGTAGGCCATGTCAATGTCCACTTTGGTTTTAGCTCTTTGCTTCGCTTCACAAAGACTTTACTCTGTTAATTTTACTACCAAGCTCCGTCATGATGCCAACACTAAAGCAAACTTCTTTTTCTTCCTCTTGAGCTTTTTATTGACAATCAACAAACTGAAAAGGCTAACTGCTAGCATTACAGCTGTAAAGAAGGTAAATATTTCTCCCTAGAGGGAATCTACCTGCTCCACTAAACTGTTGGCCAGCAGAGTGGTGTCTAATATCAAACTAGTCAAGTTTCTAATTCAACAATCACTGAAATTAATATTAAAGCTCTAGTTTAAAGATTAAATGACTATTTCTCTTTACTTTAAATATAAAAAATATCAATAAATACTGAAAACCTTGTTTTATTACAACAAACTGATTTCAAGTCGGATCAGGATTGTGTTGCATTTAGCATCTTAACATCTTCACCTAGAGACAATATGACAAGTAGTAGTATGGTATTTATGATGTCATGTCTGTCTTTGGTACAACAGTAGCTCAGGAGGTGGAGTTGGTTGCCCAGTAATCGGAAGGTTGCAGGTTCAATTCCGACTCCCACCAGAGAATGCTTCTGTTAGGCAGGAGACTTAACCTGCCTGGGCTGCTGATGGTGGTCAGTGGGACCAGTGGACTCACCTCTGTCAGTGCGCCCCAGATCAGCTGTGGCTACACTGTAACTCATCCTCACCAGAGTGTGAATGCGTGTGTGAATTGGTGGATGACTGATTGTGTTGTGAAGCGCCCCGAGGGGTTGTAGAACCCTAAGAAGGCGATATACAAAACCGGCCCTTTACCATTAAGACATCTCCTTCTCTTCATCCTCCGCGTCTCTCCACAGTCACCTCCAACACTTGCTCCACCAGTCCTCCTGGATCAACCCATCCATGTAGGACATTTCCAAATCGCATCCTCCCATGAGCAATTCTGAACAAAAACGTAATCCACCACAGGCAGCTCCTCTTGGTTCGACCCTTAAAGAGCAAGTCACCCCCAAACCAACACTTGTTTCTGATAAACTATATAAATGTGTGTCTAATCGTTCTGCAGACACATGTAGTCAATAATTTTGCACTTTAGTGCATTTTTATTAAAATTTTAATCTTCTGTCTAAAACTGTCAGTGTTGTGCTGTTGTCAGGTAAAAAATCTGCACTGCATTTGAATTTAAATCTGCCATCGCTATTGGCTAAGAGGTACCCTAGGACATTAGCTGGTACCATATGATGCCACAATGTCATTATGAGCCTGTGTGTGTGTGTGTGTGTGTGTGTGTGTGTTTGTTAGCGGCTTCACCCTCTCAGTCTGCTAGGCAACGGCATTTGTTGCATTTTTCAAACAGGAAGAGGGAGTTGAGTAAGAATCTGGTAGGGGTGACTTGCTCTTTAAGCCCATTTCACACTGAATATGGTGCGGAGGCGGTCCGGTTTCCATACTGCTTCCAGCCAGCTACCACTCACATCGACTGTGGTTCGTGTGCCGAACGTCTCCAGATGACTGCTTCCACAGCACCAAATGATTGTAAATGTCATGCAATACTTTTAAAAATATACCTGTACAAATAACATGAACTACCATACACTGAACTGACATCCCCGTCATTAAAAACAAAACTAAAGCAGGTAAAAATCATGCTAAGTACGTTTTAATTTGAAATAAACCTAATACCTCACTGAAACACATCTCACTTCCTGTCTGGATCATGCAATTTCTTTTACTTCATGACAATCCACATGTGGCGTCTGGAAAAAAATAGACTCCATGCGGAAACTTTCCGGAGCTCCTCAGTCGGTGTGAACGCTCTGATCGGGCTCAATGATTTTTGGTTCATGTGGAAGCCGCATCCGTTCTGCATTCAGCATGAAAAGGTATCGAGTCTTTCCCAGATTTGTGGCTTCAGTTGAGGTATTATTTCAGGCTTTCCAGTGTTAATCAACTGCTCCCGATTGTAAACCAGCTTGTTGCCATGGTTACGCATCATAACAAATGCTCAAAAAGTGAAAAAAGTGAAAAAACAGCAGTAAAAGTTCTCCAAGCTTCACAGCCCCAGAAACAGAAAAGTAAAATGTCCAAAAAATACAGTTTTTCTTGAGAAACTAGAAGAAAAAAAATGTCCAAAAAAAGGCAAAACTTACATATAGAGCTCCGGACCCCACGTGACTCTCAGTTAGTAGACGCCATATTGGCAGGAAAAAAAGCTAAACAAACACGGATCGTAAACGTGAACATGAACGGGATCGGCTTGGATTTTACTTCATTGGAGTTTACTTCACACTTTAAAACAGAAGAAATCATTTTATATAGTCAGAAATTAAATAGACTAAACATCTCCGACCCTTGCCGTGCCCCTGGGATACTTTTTAAAAATGCCAGAAGCTGTAGGAGCGGACTTCTTACCGGACCTGGCCGGGGAACCCCTTGGGATTTACCCAGAGGAGCTGGCTCAGGCGGCTGGGGAGAGGGAAGTCTGGGCCTCTCGACGCTACTGCCCCCGCAACCCGACTCCGGATAAGCGGATGAAAATGGATGGATGGATGGATGGATGGATGAATGGATGAATAACAGATTTACATGTAAGTAGTTTAAATAGAGTGCTGTGCTGTTTGAATGTATAAACTGAACGCCAAGAGAAATCACTAGTCTGATTTTTTTTCCGTGAATAAAATAAATATGTCAGGCAGGAGCGTCTCAGGATCTGTCTTCTCGGTGAGACAGATAATAGCAATCCAAAGTGCTTTTTATGTGTGATCTGACCATTGATCAACCATTGCTTAAAAATTAAATACAGCTTAGCCGGTTAATTGCTGTGATCATAAAACACGTAAACGGCAGCACGCAGAACTCACGAGGCAACGTTTTACGTGATGTTTACTTGGTGCTATGAGTAATAAGACAGAAAAAGCCACGCCAAAATAAGTTTAGGAAGCCCACTAAGAATCATAATAAAAGCATTTAAAATAAATACCATACACAGTTGAGGAAACGTTGGTTTAAGTACCTGATATGAAGCGGTCGCTGCATAAGTGAGAACCTTTACTCTCGGGATCCCACAGCTTCATTTTAGCCCGGTCACTAGCGCGTTTTATTACAATGATCCAACGTTTGCGGCGCTCCGGATCTTGGGGAATCCTGTAGATGGCTCATTCCTTATGTCGTCCGTGTCTGTTCTGCATCCTGGGGCACAACAGAAATCTACCATATTTCCTGTCTGATTGAGTTTTCTGACAATAACAAATAGTCNNNNAAAACACACACACACACACACACACACACACACACACACACACACACACACACACACACACACACACACACACACA
Source organism: Nothobranchius kuhntae (assembly GCA_006942095.1). Classification (NCBI taxonomy): domain Eukaryota; kingdom Metazoa; phylum Chordata; class Actinopteri; order Cyprinodontiformes; family Nothobranchiidae; genus Nothobranchius; species Nothobranchius kuhntae. The sequence continues at coordinate 809,037 of SSNQ01034634.1, forward strand.
CACACACTCGGCTGTACCTTGAGGGCGTGTGTGCCTTTGACCCCCTCCCCATGATAAACCATGTTAGTCACACATTCTAGAAAAATTCAGCTGCTTTTAAAAATGTGTGTATCCTGTTTTGGTGTCTCAGCTTCTTCTGGATACTGTTTGTAGTTTTTATTTTAATTATTCTAAATATAACTGTTCATGGTGTCGATCAGGTGCACCGCTCTGGCTGCAGTGACCTGCGTTCTCCGTTTCTGGGTTTCTACAGTCTTCCTGAGCAGAAACATCACGTTTCTGGACTTTTTTAAAAGCATCTTTTTTATTGAATGCTTCCTGGAGGCTCAGGTTTGTATGTCAGTTTAACGTCGATTTGCAGTCTAACTCATAAACATTGCATTTGTGCAGTCTTCATTAACTGTTGAAAATAACTGAAATGATCACACAAGCCTATAAAAGTCAGTTTTATATAAACCACAAAATTAAATAAGTCTTTTTTTTTAACATTTGACTCACATCCATCCTTTGATAGAAAAGATGTGACCCTGATCAAGGTTTGTGATGAGAGATTTGTAGAAGAAAGCGTCTCTGTGTGAGGAACATGATGAACCCAGAAGACCCTAAAAAGAAGAATCTCACCTTCTGGTCGTGGCTGTAAGCTAAGGCCCAGTCCTCCTCCATCGGGTGGAATAACAGACTGAGGATGAAGAAGGAGAGGCGGTACTTCTGGTAGCTGGCACCCTCGTCAGTGCTGATGAGCACGCTGCTTTCAAACTCCGGGTCTGTCAGCACCATAATCTGAGAGCGAGGAGGACGAGGAGATGAGAAGCAGTATTTTTTTGTGTGAAGATGAATTGAAATGAGAGTTTGGGGCAAAGAGGTGGAGAGAGAAAATGAGACAAGAAGAGGCAGAAATAAGACGTCAGTGCTGGCGCCAAAAGGCTCCGCAGTTTGGCACAAGTCAGGTTTACTTTTGGCTAACAGGTTTTCCTGAAGCTCAGCGGACCCTTCTGTGCACCCTGAGGTGAAAACTCATCATCTCGCTCTGGAAAAGACCGAAACCAAACTCCAAAGTTCTAAAACCCAACAGGTGGTGGTCCTGGTTAGCGGGAGTTGAAATGAGTTGTACAAATGAGGGATTCAGCAGCCATACATGAGTCTGAACAGACAGCATGGTTTAACGTTATCAGTTTCCACGATAAGACGTTATTTGTTAGCATTTCCTCTTTCTATGCAATTTAAATTTCAGATTTAACGGCTCTGCGGGGTTAGACGTCGTAATTTCACGCTTGGACTGTTTCTCGTGGCTGGAGCAGGATTCAATAGGAAGAGGAATTTCCAGTGCATATATCTTTCAGCTAATGACATTTAGAGTCTTTGTGGAGCCGATAAAAACGGTCACGGGAATTTTAGCTTGAAAGAAGGAAAACTGTTCAAAGCAAATGTAATGTAATATAATTTAGGAAATTGCATTCTTTATAAAACGGTCCCATTTTTCCCATTAAATCCATCTGGGTGGATTATTTTTGAAATGCTGTGAGCTAAAAAAGACATTTGCATTATAACAGAATAAAATGACTCATTATATGTTTGTAAAGGTTGGATCGAGCTCAGCTTTGCTTTAAAAACACAGTTATTAAAAGTTCTCCGAAGAAAGTCTTTGAAACCCTTCAGAAACCTCAAATGTGTTCTGATAAATCCTTAAATCTCATCTGAATTGCTATGAATACTATTACTATGTTGTAGTCAGGATTAGGGGTTAGGATCTTTATTTTTATTCCCTACGTCATAAAAACCACAAGAATGCAGTTTGTGTCTGAAACATGCTGTCATTTGTGTTTGTGGTGACCCAGACCATAATAACACGCTGTGACGACCCTCGTCCTCTCGGTCCTCCTCGCCATCCTTATCTGAGCCTGCTGTCCCCACCGCCGAGTTTTCAGCACCTGGGACAGTTCCCAGAGCAGCTCACTCTCCCTCGTGGCAGTCCAGGACCTTGGAGAGAGGCACGCCAAAAAGGCAGCAGCTGACCTGAATCAGCCATCAAGCAGCCCACAGGACTTCAAAAGAGGAGCACAGCAGACAGTCGAGGAGGTCCAGAACTAGTCTGTGATCCGCCTGCACCGGTACTGCTAAGCCGTAGTCTTTGCCCATTTTGGACTTGTTAGAAGTTTTATCTTTGACGTTAACCGTCAATCCTGCCTGACTTGGCCTTTTTACAGAGCTAGACTCTGTTTTGAGTGCATTTCTCCCTGAAAACTTTACAGCTGGGGATCATTCTGATGTAGGTGTTTTTGTTAGAATAGCTGTGGACCTTTAGTTAGATTATCTTTGGTTTAGAGAAGGATTCTTTGGTTGTCTTTAGCCTTTAAGAGGACTTCCTTTGTTAAGAAACCCTTTTACTCTCCTCACCTTGTTATTTGCACCGTCACACCCATCTGCCTATTTTCACTGTTTGTCCCCTCCTGGACGGCTAGGAGGGGACGTGACACGCCAGTCTCATTATTTCATAATGGCAGCATTTCACTCTGCTGAGTTAAGAGAATACAAGCTGATGTTTGTAAAACAGAACAATCTGAGCAAGTTCTTAACCTTCCGTATCAGAACATGAAACTTTTTCCTTGTTCCTCAACTATCGCCTGGATTAAAGACTACCTGACAAACAGACCACAGTTTGTGAGGCTCAAGAACTGCACATCAAACCAGGCGATCAGTAACATTGGAGCACCACAGGGGACTGTACTCTCACCATTCCTTTTCACCCTGTACACCTCAGACTTCCAGTACAAGTCAGAGACCTTCATCTACAGAAATACTCAGATGACTCTGCAGTTGTCGGGTGTATCAGAGATGGACAGGAAGCTGAGTACAGAGGGCTGGTGGAGCGCTTTGTGGCATGGTGTGGAAACAATCATCTGACCTTGAACGTGAACAAAACAGAGGAGATGATTTTAGACTTCAGAAGAAACAGGGTGGAGTCAAACACTGTTTCCATCATGGGAGAAGAAGTGGAGGTGGTTGAGGAATACAAACACCTTGGAGTTCACCTGGACAACAGACTGGACTGGAGAAAGAACAGCGAAGCCGTTTACAAGAAGGGACACAGCAGACTGCACTTCTTGAGGACGCTTAGGTCCTTCAATGTCTGTAGCAAGATGCTGCAGATCTTCTACAAGTCTGTTGTTGAGAGTGTAATCTCTTCAGCCATCGTCTGTTGGGGTAGCAGCATCAGAAGCAGGGACCTGAAAAGGCTCAACAGCCTAATAAAAAAGGCTGGTTCTGTTCTGGGGACGACTGTGGAACCGCTGGAGGAGATCATGCAAAGAAGGATTCTCCAGAGAATCAAGAAAATGATGGACAACCCTGAGCATTCTCTTCACAAGACTGTCCGACAACGGAAGAGTGTCTTCAGTCAGAGGCTTCTTCAGTTTGGCTGCAACACTGACCGCTACTGGAGATCCTTCCTGCCAACAGCCATTGTAATATACAACAACTCTTTGATGACTTGATTATTATTATTATNGAGACAGCCCTGAGCTACTACAGCAATCGCATCCCTCTGGGATTAATAAAGTATTCTTGAATTGAATTGAATTAAAATCAGACCAAACGTCTCCAGTGGATTTCAGAGTAACAGAGATCATGAATATTTCATGCAACAAAAACAAAAACTGCAGTAATGTTCCTATTCATTCAGTTTTTATCGTTGGACGGTATTATTTCTGATGGGGCTCAGATTGTGAAATCCCATCATCAGCCTCTCATTAAGTAGATATTGCACCTCAAAGTAAAATTTAGTCTGCTACTTTATCTCAAGATAGCAAACTATGGAGCGTTGATCATCGTTTGATGAAAGTGTGAAAAGTCAAGCTGAAACAAATACTTAGAACAGACGTTGGTGAGAAATATTAATAAAAAGGACACATTTCTGAACAGAATGCATAGAATTTGATAGTAAACAAGTAAAACTATTGCACACAGGGCCTTTAATTTGTCTCGGTGACCTCGGTAACCATATCAAACTGCAAATGTAAATAAGTAACACTGAGGAATCATAGGAGCTCATTTGGGACAAGATGCCTCTGCAAAGAACACGATTCAGTGACCCCCAAAAACCCTTGCTTCATGTTTCATGCACTCGGCCATTTTTCTTTCAACTTGTTGCAAGCTCTCGCATGCCAGAAACAATGGGGGTAATAAACAAAGTCTTAAGGAGCACAAAGATAAGCGAGAGCCTGTTGCTGCGAGTGGAATCAGGCAGGTGATAAGGAGGAGTGGTCCAACTGAACAGGAAGTAGCACACGATGCGGGACAGAAGAAGGCCAACAGAAGAGACATGTCAGGATGTGAAAGTCCACCGTGGGGAGTTTTGGACATTGGGTGGACCTGAAACCAGCTTACAAATATAACGATCATATGGGTTTGGCTGTCTTGTGTTTGACTGAGAAATAATCACATTGTTTGGCCGTCTCTGACTGGTTGAGATATTGCTTCACTATGGAAAATGTTTTACTTGGCAGTTTTTAGAATGATATATAAAGGGCAGTTAGAAGTAGCCCAGAGAGGGTAAGAGAGTAGAGGACGGAGGACGACGAGAGGAGTCTCTCCTCCTCCCCCGTGCAGCGGGACATCCTAAGGGTTATAAACCATAATGGTTCGTTGGTTCAAACAGGCTCTGTTCTGCACGTGTGAAAACGTCTCTGTTTAGCGTGGGAAGGAACCATTTCAAAGGGTGGATTAATTAAACTAACTGATAAATCCATGTTAGCCTGATCAACTAACAGGAATCATTTTCTAGTTACCACCGCCCACATATGCTGACAGAGGTGCAAATTAATCCTGATTGGACCCAAATAATAGTCAGCTGGAAGGCCCCCAGTAAACTTTCGCCCTAGTATTTAAAACCATTAAATAACGGGAAATTAAAAGGAAAGTGTGTTGTCACAGAAGAACAAGTACGGCAATCTCCACCTTAAAATAGAAAACGAGTTCTAATTAGGGAGTCCAAACCAGGCTCTGTACAATAAAACTCACCTGCGGCCTCATTACCCTGAAAAAGCAGCGTATTCTAAGGTTCTAACGGAACCACTAAAAGTGCACGCTCGCTACAAACTTACTATGCTGTTCCTTCAAAAAGCTGCCGGGTTTAAGTCTAATAGCCACAAACTGGTGTTTACTGAATTATTTTAAAGTGAATGATTGAACTGCTGTCACCATTCACTTACATTGCCTATGATAGGCCAGGGGTGGGCAGTCCTGGTCCTTGAGGGCTGGTATCCAGCAAGTTCTCCGCTTTAACACACCTGGTTTGAATCTACTGGTGATTAACAGGCTGCTGCAGAGCCCGATGAGCTGCTGAACAGGTGATTCATCCAAGAATCAACTGTGTTGGAGCAGATAAACAATAAAACCTGCTGAATAGCGGCCCTCGAGGACCAGGATTGCCCACCCCGTGCTACGCTAAAGCTAACTGAATAACGCCCGATAAGGAGAATGACTGAGCTGGTTACAACATGCTTTCCCCCTCTAATCTAACTCTGGGGAATATGGCAACACACTACATTTCACTTAGGGTGGAATGCCCCTTTAATGTGTTTGGCTATGTGAATAATAATAACTTTCAGCACAAACAAGTCACCTTGTGTTTAGATAAAAAAATAAAAAAACATTAGTTTTTGTGTTGAACTTGGACCCAAAGATGCTGGCAGGTCCTAAAAGGTTTAAAAAAAATGGGACTGTCAGAAAAGTCCACCAAGGACAGGATGTGATCTCAAACACAGAATATATGAAACCATCTGAGATTATTACGGAAATACCAGATCAGCTGTGTTTATGTGCATGATCTGAAATCACCACACTAGCCTCATGGACAAACAACACTTTTAAGGACCTTGCAGTGATGTCATATCGCCACCCGTGCAGCAAAGTGTCTGATAGGTCTGTCAGGATGGTTGGTGTTTGAACCTTTCTGAGTTATTACACATGCAGCTAACGTCTGGTTCTTCAGGCCTTCTGAAGGCTGGGCTGTCACCACCTGCATGTAACTTCCAAGGTATTAGCATCCGTGGTCATGTCCAAGGGCTTAATACATTCAAATCAGTACATTTGAACATTTTAGAAAAGGTTTAAATTGTTGAGAAAATGTTTAGTCAGAAGACAAAACAGAAACTACTCTTGGGTTTTCACCGTGGACTTTACTGGAAGCTCTGGACGGCTGACAGGATCAGCGCGGAGGGACGCTGTTTCTAATCTGGAAAGATTCATTTAAAAATCAAATATTTGGTTCAGTAAATATAGGAAAACGACTCACAGCAGAGTAACTTTTAGTGAAAACGTTGGATTACAGACCAAGTTAAAAAGCTAAGTTCGGCGTTTGCTGCTTTCCTACCAGGTCACCAGTGATTTTAACCGTAAGATTTGATCGTTTTGAGGTCCTTTGGCTTTTTTTGTGTTTTGGATAAACGTGCCTGCAGTGTGACACATTCTGGAGTGAAATCCAAACATGTTTGTGTTTGTCTAAAAGCTGTTGAAGGATGCACGGCTGGGTTGGTGTTTCCAGACTGCTGAAAGCTGTTGGTGAGCATCGATTTTCTACTTCTGGCTGAAACGGGTTAAATCCGGCAGGATGTGGGTCTGAAAACCAAAACAAAGTTCTGCAGCAAAAAGATACCGGTGATAATCCTCTGTGGGTCAAGTTTAAATTGTTTCTCTTTTCCTAACGGACCGAGCCGGGAACGCCGGTCCGTCACGAGGAATTCTTACAGCCAACATGCCTCTTGGTGGATTTGCTTGTTTTCTCTCATCAGTTCCATTTGGATTGGAGGAGCGGCAGCAGATTTGTCACTGACGGCACCGCCAGCCCTCCTCCCGGAGCTTTAAACAGGAACTCTCCCTGCTGGTGATTTAGATAAATTGTTTTTCATTAAGCACCAATAAACAGGCAGCACTTTCTCAATGTGGTTTCCTGGTTGGCGTGGGCTCGCCGGTGCTTCCATTCATTACCTGCCACTGTGCAGCAGTGCCAAAGCCGCCTGCTATGCGCCAGCCTCTCCGGGGCTTGTCAGGTGAAATTCCAAGCTCTTAAGCAATAATCATAATCCATAACATGACTCCAAGAGGCGCACTCTGAGAGTCAGCTGTCAGGACTTCTCAGTAAAAGAAAAACACGTTTAAATCTAAACCTCTCCTGTAGCTTTGTGTCTCAGAGAAGCTGAAAATGGATTCTTATGAGTTTTACCATCAGCATTACTCATTTAGCAACATGAAAGTGTGAAAACACACCATTTTCCTGGCTTGCACATTGTATTTGTAAGAGTGTCTGTCTCCTCTACAATTAGAAACCCAATTTGAAGCCAATCTAAAAGCAGGAGCCAGTTTCTCTCCTGCATAACTAAACAAGAACTTTTCATTTCCAAAATCACGGCGACCAATACCATCATCAACGTCTGATTAAGATTTCCCTCACAGCCTCCACTCAAGCCCTAACGAGGGAGCAGGCGAGTGACAAGGGTAACAATACCCAATCGATAGAGGTTGGAGGAATAACCTTTGTGTTTTATCAGCCTGCTGTTGAGGCGTGCATCGGCTGCAGCACGCAGATAGAAGCGGGCAGTTGTCAGATCATGAGTTAAGTAGAGGTATGGATCAGAGACGGAGGGAAAGAGACACCCTGCAGCAAATAAATCACGCTGGATCAATCGGGCTCAGACTGGTTTAAAAGCAGAGATGTCGCCGCAGTGTGCTCATTAAGCATGGATCAGGCCTTAATCACACACATTTAGCAATCATGTTTTCACCGTTGTTCCTCCTCCACGCCATCCTCACCGCGCACGTCTTTAATTTTCAAATCTAGCTCCTGTCTCTCAGACATCCAATTAAAGTCTGCGAGCCAGGACGGCGTTGGCGCAAAATAAAACTAAACTAAAAAATAACAGCTGAGAATCTAAAACTTTGCATGAAATTGTATAGAGTGGTAATAGAAGATGAACAGACAGTAAAACATTTACCTTGAATAGTGTTGTTTTTTTCATTGGGGGTGGGGCTTGGGGCGGGGCTACAAAGAGCAAAACACATCTTACAAATAAAAAGCAGCAAAGTCAGAAAAAGAAGTCCAACTCGACTCATAACAGGAAAAGAATCAGGTAAGCCGACCATCAGAGAAGGGTTACCCAACAATATCTGCAAATTGTGTGAAAACGTATAAATCAGGGGTGGTAATTTAATGCGTTAGAAAAACACAACATGTTAAGAATTTACCCTGATTGGGGGCCAGAGAATTTTGCCATCATAATTTATGCTTAATACATCAATAAATATAATCAAACTACTCCTACAAGACTGCAGAGCCTGGGCAGCAAGACCATATAAAACTTTAGTACATGCTTCAAACACAACAACAACTACTATTAAATCAATCACGACAAATAGAGAAGAAGAAAAGAAAGGAAGAAAAAATAAAATTGTTATCATTCTATTTTCTAGTTGGTAGAAGGCAGTAACTTTATCTATATGAACTTTATTACTGCAGGAAGGACAATCATACTCACAGAATTTATCCTGTAACCCCCAGCAGAACTTCCCCAGAACTCTACACTACACCTCTCTCTCTCTCTCTCTCTCTCTCTCTCTCTCTCTCTCTCTCTCTCTCTCTCTCTCTCTCTCTCTCTCTCTCTCTCTCTCTCTGTATGTATATATGTTTATATATATATATATGTACAGTATTTAATATATAATTCAAATTCAAAGATACTTTATTAATCCCAGAGGGAAATTAGAATTTCAGTACACACAATTCTGAGATCAGACATACATACATAGGCAAAAGCACGTGACAAGAGTTGGTGACTGTGGTCATTCGCAACCTGAGACATGCTACCTTAATAGAGATAAGAGGGTTACATGAGGATTGGTTCAGGTGGAGGGGAAAAGAGGCACTTCAGAGTTACCCTCCACAGAGACGGCAGCTTTGCTCTGAAAAAACACCTCACATAGAACTGCAACAGACGTCAGACATTACACAACACAAGTGTCCACTAGGTGGGGTGGTAGGGTTGGGGACTCTCCACACGTTAGTGAATGCAGCCGTGATAAGCAGCGCACGTCACCTCAGTCTGGACAGGGGAGGAGGTCGTTGGGTTTGGAGGGCACAGTGACTCCTGGAAACGATTCAGCGGCCTTCACAGCCCACAGTCCCGCCCAGGCTGGGATAGGGTGACAGAGTTGCCATGGTGACGGCAGCATTCCACATTTCTTCTGGGGAGGGGGATTCGTTTCAGCCTCACAGGCTCAAGGGCACCAGAATCAGATAAGAAATTGTTTTGAGGCCAGACAGAGATAATTTCCTCTCTGCCTTAAAGTTCCGTTGGTCCTCAACCTCTCAAAATCCAACAATGGAGGAAATTAATCTATCCCAATCCGTACTGATCAACTCTATCCTTGATGGCATCCATCTTTTGTGCCAAAGCATGAATATCAGCCAAAGTTCCAAGCTTACGACTCACCTCGACAATTATATGAGTCTGTGCGTTCACAGGGCGGTGTAATCCATCCCTGAGCTCTGGGAAAGAGCCAATATTGCTCGACAGCTCGTTCATTTTCTGGGAAACCACTCAGGCCAAAGAGCAGGAAACCTGACACCAACACCACAAATATCCAGACGTCTTCAGAATCCTCTACGACAGCTGAGAGAGGCAGATCAGGCTCCACTGTTTCCAGGAGTCCATGATGTGTCCAGCTGGCTCTGTCCCAGAGGGACACCTGGGAGCCCCTTCTCCCGTTCTCATCATTGAGAACATTTTGTCAATCTCGTTGAGAGACCAGCTGACCAGGTCCGTTTTAGTAATTTCAGTTTCCAGTTTCCAAAAAAAAAAAAAATGCTGAAGCGCCGTGCACCCAGAGACAGACAAAGAGCCTTTGGGTAAGATAGGGAGGAGAGGAGGAAAAAGAGTTCATTACACAACATTTAGAGTGCTCCATGTTTATTTGCACTTCATCAATAACACATATATTAATATTTACACAACCCATATGTTACCTTCATAATGAGTAACCAAAGTAACCAAATACACCTTGTGGTTACAGAAATCATGTCATCAAATTTTTGTTATGCAATCTTTGCCTCAGTGACACATTTTTTTTGGGCTCAAATAGTCTTGAACAATGAAAATGTGATTCATCAATATTAATTAATCACAAAGCCTTTAATAATTAGATTCTTTTCCATTATTAATCGAGCCCCACCCCCGCAGTATTAATAAGTGCATCCTGATGCTGAGAAGAGAGACAATAAACTAAGAATAGAGTAGACTTTATTAATCCCACAGTGGGGAAATTCACTTTCTACAAGAATAGTAACACTACAGGTAAAATCACAGACCTATTTTCACCTTCAACCACTAAAAATGACAGAATATATGAAAGCTTGGGTTTCCAGAACTATGCAGCATGAGGGAAACAGACATACATCTGGTATTGCATCAGTATCGAACACATACTAAATATTACATTACACAGATTTTATTGTGTAACAAACTAATGCCAGTAACAGGTAAACTGTGGACTTATGCATTCTTACTGCAGAGGGATGAAAGATCTACGGTGGTGGTCTGATTTACATCTTGTTGCCACCAATATTTGCACTTAATCACTTTTCTTTTTAGACACGTGGATTACATCAGAGTGGAGGTGGATTAGGATTACATCAGAGTGGAGGTGGATTATTATGTACTTTTAATTTGTCTTTTTTCTCTCTAAATCATGATTTCATTTCCATTTTAGAACGTAACCCCTCTGTTTCTCCTTTTTCCATCATTGTAGCTCCAAGGATTTCAAAAACAAACATCAAAATCCTACAAGGTACGTGGACGATGTCCTTTCAGAGGTTTTATCCCAGATGCCATCGCCAAAAGGCCACAGCTTTACCCAATACCTTAGACAAAATACAAGAGAAAGTCACTTAAAAACTGGAGGATGATTCTTTTTTAATGAATGGAAACCTCAGAGAGCAGCAGACCATGTTGTCTTTCAGTGAGTGATCAGGAAGCCAGACGGTCTTTTTATAGAAGCCAGCAGATGCTAAATAAGGCCACTGAATGCAAGAAGGAAACAAGGGAGGAAGCCAGCAAAGGGGCAACTTTCATCCATCTCCAGGATGGAAAATCGAAATAATTAGGTTTGAGATCAGGCACCGAGGGGGGAGGGGAGAGCCAGCGGACATCTGCATTACTACAGGTCCTCAGCTTGGACGGACTCGCTGAGAGAAGCAGACAAAAATAAACACTTCCTCTTGGTGTTTACTGACAGGATTCAGTTTGTTGATCTCGGGATTTCAGTTTGCGTCATTAATAAATGGATCTAATCGAATAAGTGGAAGAAAGGAGTTTTATGTCACGCCTCCAGCAGGGAAAACCTGAGGGAACACATTCCTGCCATGGCCTTGAAGTGGGATTAAATTTTCTCTGCATGAAAATGCAGAAGGAGTGAGTCACTGAGTGTAATCAGAGCCAGTGATGATCTGTCCCTCGCCCTGCCACCGCTCCGACGTTCCAGGGTTTCCATTAACTCCACGACATGCAAACATATTCAGGGTCAGCACCTTGGCTCGGCCTTGGAGGAAGGAGGCTGACCAACTCCAACTCACAACTCCACGCACGGCCTCGTGTCGCATATAAGTCACGCCATATTTCCTGGAAGTCTGACACGCTGCAGATTCAGATTTACTTGACACGTGTCCGACCAAGCAGGTCAACCCGAACTAAGTGATTATTTTCAAGGATGACGCCGTTTTTTTCCTGCAGAACCTGCCTCATTGCCAGGCAATGCTCAGCTCTGTTAAAAGGGCCAAACCTCCAGCTTTGTGCAGTAATTCAAATGTTTCCAATGTTCTGGATATTCATGCGGCTTTATGCTGTCGGGTTTGTGTTCCAGAGGAAAAAACGTGTCTGCTCATGAACAGGTGACACGAACGGTGTGCTCGTGTTCATTCCCAATCATTCTTACATGGCGTTGTGGCTAATTGCTTCTTTGTTTGTTTACACGTTTTACAGCAACTCACACGAATAGTTGAGAATGGAAGACAGCGAGAGAGAGAGAGAGAGAGAGAGAGAGAGAGAGAGAGAGAGAGAGAGAGAGAGAGAGAGAGAGAGAGAGAGAGAGAGAGAGAGAGAGAGAGAGAGAGAGAGAGAGAGAGAGAGAGAGAGAGAGAGAGAGAGAGAGAGAGAGAGAGAGAGAGAGAGAGAGAGAGAGAGAGAAGAGAGAGAAGAGGAGAGAGAGAGAGAGAGAGAAAGAGAGAGAGAGAAAGAGAGAGAGAGAGAGAGAGAGAGAGAGAGAGAGAGAGAGAGAGAGAGAGAGAGAGAGAGAGAGAGAGAGAGAGAGAGAGAGAGAGAGAGAGAGAGAGAGAGAGAGAGAGGAGAGAGAACGTGAGGAAATATGGGTTTTCTGGCACAATGGAAGTGCTGGACTCAGCTGGGTCAAAGCTGGGTCATTGAGAACTTTCACCCACAGATTAAGACCTGAACGCCAGCGAGTCTGGGAGGAAACCATAACATCAGCCACCTGCAGTCTACCAGAAGATGTGTTTACATGAGTTGTACCCAGACCAAGTCAAAACATAAAGTTTAAACTTCTTTTTCTTGATTTTAATGTTAAAATAACCATTATCATTTTGCTCATTATAAATGTGTTTAATCAAATGAATGACTATTATGCTTTGGGGTAATTATAATGGATTAATGAATCCACACTTAAGTAGATAATGTTGAATGTTTGGTACTGACCTTCACACTCAAGCACACAAACATTCACACACACCCACACACACCTTCCCACAGTAAACTCCAGACACATTTGATGACGCACAGGTTTGCTTTGAGAAGAGAAAGGTTTTTGGTAAGTTTGAGTCTTATGTTTTCAGTTCGTGTTGGGCAACGAGAGAGGAAGGACTTGTGAACAACCGCTAACGGGGAACGGAGCCCATGGGCTCAATCCCCCCCCCCCNAGAGAGAGAGAGAGAGAGAGAGAGAATCTAAAATAAAGCAGCTTTTGTGCTTTTTTGACTCAAAGTGGAATCTGGCTGCTGCTCTATTTTCTGAGTACGAAATGCGGTTGGGAAGAGTTGTGATCCGCCTGTTTCTCATCAGCATGACAAAGTTAGAAGTGTCAAGTCCAGACAGGTAAGTGTACCTGTAATGCCACCATCCCTGCCTGCACCAACCTCAGCCTTTAACTGGTGTCTGACAACGTCTAATTCCTGGTAATATTACACATATTCTGTATTTGCTCAGCATATGATCTTAGATGAAAGCTGCAGATCTACAGAACAAGCTGGCCTTGGAGCACACGCACAGTCAGGAGGACTCACCCCTCCCCTGGCCATGTCTGCTGGAACTGGAAACCAGCGTCGCCAGAGGAAACGAGATGGTGCTAAACCCCAGTCACCGTTTTCGTGACTTCAGTGTTTTTCTGTGTGTCCTAAAGCTTAAACGGTAGCAGTCGGCTGTTTCTCCTTCTCTGGTGCTATTGAGCGGAGAACCTCACACACCAGTGGTGTTCTGTTGCTAAACACACGAGTGCATAATGAGTGGAGGACCCAGGGAAGTGCAGCGGTTCAGCCAGACCGACAACTGGATGGTCCAATAGTTGCTTTTGGTCTGGGCCTTGTTATTAGTGGAGTTTTTTTTTAACAAATGCTAAATAGAACCACTTAATCATTTTTATGATTCTCCCCATTAAATTAATAGCTGTGCTATGTTAGAAAGTTGTTAAGAGGCATGAAAGCATCTCCTAGACGTTCATTCTGTGTTTATCTTCGTTCTCCATTTTTGTTCTTTTTTCCTGACAAGTTTAAGCTGGTGTCTCTAGCCGCCATCAGGTATCGCCGGTGTTGGTGGCATCGCTTCCTTATATCTGCGGGCAGCAGAGGACGATGTCGCCCTCTACTGCCCGCGTCCTCCTTGCTGTGCACCTCTGACTCACTTCCTGTTTGTAAATCAGCTGAATCCTGCACTCATCATGATCATCAGGTAACATGTAACTTTACCCGTAAGTTAGCAAGAACTGCCTTTTCCTGAGATTCCAGTGAAGCCATGTCCATGTTGGCCTGAGTATGATGACCTCATCAGCTCTTACCTGATGGTTTAACTCCGTTTAACAGAGATTTGTGTTGAAACTGCGGCACGGTGGCTGAGCGGCAGAATCCCATTCCACGAAGAGCCTCGTGATTTCTATATTTGGAGGCGCTCTTTAAAAATTGCTTCTTGTTTTTTCTTCATTTTGAATCTCGTAATAAAAACGGACTGAGATGGAAATTATTATAAAGCAAAAGCATCTCATTCAACATAAGCGTGAAAAATCTTCTGTTAGCGAGACACGCCGCCGACATGTTTGATTATGGTACACTTAGAGTTTTGGTGTTTGTCAGGAGGAAAACCGAGGCAGATGGTGCCAAATAAGTGTAAGCCATGTGGAGATCAATGAGCAAACCTGTCAGAGAAAAGCAAACTAAGGAGTGATTGATGGATCTCGGAGGCAAATTAAAAGCGCTGACAGATGGTTGGCAGCTGGCAGTCATTGTGCGTTTCCTTGTCTTATTCTTTTGTCGTCTGAAATTCTTAAAATGTAAGTTTAACTGGTCGCCAGAATCATCCAAGCAAAAAAACTCACTTCTGCAAAGTTTCTCAAGTCATTTTGTTCAGCGTTTGTTTGCTCAAAGGGAAATCATCCAAATGTTTACGGGCCCTGACCAAACATTTTAAACAAGTTATCTCAAATGCTGGAGATTAGATTTCAGTTACGAATGTAAAGGACCTGTATCGTGCTAATAAACACCTCCTAGAGCAACGTTAGGCACAATGTACGATAAAACATTACCGTAGGCACAATTGAGATATCTTAATTATTTTTCTGAAATAAAAGTATTTTTCTGGAGCCGCGTGCCAGAAACAA
>SSNQ01034634.1:824009-829009 GCA_006942095.1 Nothobranchius kuhntae
CCACCTGCAGTCTACCAGAAGATGTGTTTACATGAGTTGTACCCAGACCAAGTCAAAACATAAAGTTTAAACTTCTTTTTCTTGATTTTAATGTTAAAATAACCATTATCATTTTGCTCATTATAAATGTGTTTAATCAAATGAATGACTATTATGCTTTGGGGTAATTATAATGGATTAATGAATCCACACTTAAGTAGATAATGTTGAATGTTTGGTACTGACCTTCACACTCAAGCACACAAACATTCACACACACCCACACACACCTTCCCACAGTAAACTCCAGACACATTTGATGACGCACAGGTTTGCTTTGAGAAGAGAAAGGTTTTTGGTAAGTTTGAGTCTTATGTTTTCAGTTCGTGTTGGGCCACGAGAGAGGAAGGACTTGTGAACAACCGCTAACGGGGAACGGAGCCCATGGGCTCAATCCCCCCCCCCTTCTCTCACGCTGTTTCTGCCACGCCAGGCAGAATAGCTGAATCGCAACTTCTAACGCAGACTCATTACCGAGTCTTTTGATTTCTGAGTGAATTAACTTAAGAAAGCGCGTCGACAAAACGCTTTACCATCAATGTGTACCGAGGGCAACTCTGGACCGGGTCGCAGCGCATCTTTGTCTTCTCTGCCAGCCAAGGTGCCCTGGATGAAACATCCTAAGGTGACGTCCCGGGTCCAACAGAGAGTCCGATTTTCGGTGAGGCAGAACACGACCGATAGCGTTTTGATGCATCTTTTCCAACTGAACCTAAGTCTATTCAAACCATCACTTTTCACTCAGACACCTGTTTCTTCCTGAAGCAAAATCAGATGCACTCACGCATCCATCTCACCTCATATCACTCTCACAATCACAACATTCTCAATCTTCATAAATTCACCAGAAGGTCTATTTGAGCATTAACAGCATATCAACTGTTAAAAAGATTGTCCCACGAAGTTACCAATGTTGATTGTATTTCCTGTTTGTCAATTTCAAAATCATTAGTTTAATTTGAAGAATTAAAACTTTTAAACGTCAAACTGGTTTCCTCATTGAACTGAAACACAGACACTCAGATATTATCGGCAGTTTATGGATGAAAACAACCTTTGAGTCTTCTGAACAATATAAAATTTGGTTATTGATTTATTAAAATTAATATTCCGAATTGATACGTAGCATGGTTCCTCTTTCATAAAAGAGCATAAAACCACAACGCTACATTGCTGTGCACCTCTGACTCACTTCGTGTTTGTAAATCAGCTGAATCCTGCACTCATCATGATCATCAAGTAACATGTAACTTTACCCTTAAGTTAGCAAGAACTGCCTTTTCATGAGATTCCAGTGAAGCCATGTCCATGTTGGCCTGAGTATGATGACCTCATCAGCTCTTACCTGATGGTTTAACTCCGTTTAACAGAGATTTGTGTTGAAACTGCGGCACGGTGGCTGAGCGGCAGAATCCCATTCCACGAAGAGCCTCGTGATTTCTATATTTGGAGGCGCTCTTTAAAAATTGCTTCTTGTTTTTTCTTCATTTTGAATCTCGTAATAAAAAAGGACTGAGATGGAAATTATTATAAAGTAAAAGCATCTCATTTAACATAAGCGTGAAAAATCTTCTGTTAGCGAGACACGCCGCCGACATGTTTGATTATGGTACACTTAGAGTTTTGGTGTTTGTAAGGAGGAAAACGGAGGCAGATGGTGCCAAATAAGTGTAAGCCATGTGGAGATCAATGAGCAAACCTGTCAGAGAAAAGCAAACTAAGGAGTGATTGATGGATCTCGGAGGCAAATTAAAAGCGCTGACAGATGGTTGGCAGCTGGCAGTCATTGTGCGTTTCCTTGTCTTATTCTTTTGTCGTCTGAAATTCTTAAAATGTAAGTTTAATTGGTCGCCAGAATCATCCAAGCAAAAAAACTCACTTCTGCAAAGTTTCTCAAGTCATTTTGTTCAGCGTTTGTTTGCTCAAAGGGAAATCATCCAAATGTTTACGGACCCTGACCAAACATTTTAAACGAGTTATCTCAAATGCTGGAGATTAGATTTCAGTTACGAATGTAAAGGACCTGTATCGTGCTAATAAACACCTCCTAGAGCAACGTTAGGCACAATGTACGATAAAACATTACCGTAGGCACAATTGAGATATCTTAATTATTTTTCTGAAATAAAAGTATTTTTCTGGAGCCGCGTGCCAGAAACAAGCTTTCTCAGCTGCTAACATGTCCCGTTCTTGAGTCTGGGTGTCTGCTGACTTGGCCCGGTGACTGCCTGATGGGGTCTGGGCCTTTGGGTACTGTCAGGCCGCCGCTGAGGTCGGGGTGCCTCAAGGTCTCAGGTCACTGAGGTCCGAACTGGACCTTTCCTGGCGTAAGCGGCTGCAGGCAGGGCCTAAGGGCTGGCCGTTCTGCTCCTACAATAGTTTTTCTCCCATACTGTCCTACATTTCATACCAGAGGTGTGGACTCGAGTCACATGACTTGGACTTGAGTCAGACTCGAGTCATTATTTTAATGACTTCTGACGTAACGTGATAAAATCTATAAAGATTTACAACTTGACTCGGACTTGAATGCCAATGACTTGATACTTGAAACAACTTGCATGTGTTGACTTGAAGATGACTTGAGCATATTTGATATTTTTGCACAAAAAGTGGCACGACATGGACTAAAATCGTAAGTCATTCTTCATTCTGGGTCAGATGTTGTTCTGCAACTGCAGCAGCACTTTGTCTATCTTTAATTTCAGGTGCACTTCCTGCCTGTTTGAGCAAATAAATGAAGCTCGAAGAAGCTTTAGTTCTGGATTTTATTTATCATCATCGTCATTAAATTGAAGTTGGACAGATGACTTGATTATGACTTGAAAATTCAAAGTTAATGGCTTGGACTTCACTTAGACTTTTACATCATTGAATTTGGACTCGACTTGGACTCGGGTGTCTTTGACATGGATTGGACTCGAGACTTTACTGGAAAGACTTGTGACTTACTTTTGACTTGCAAGCAGTGACTTGGTCACACCTCTGCTTCATACGCACATTTAACTGACATTTAACCTCTAACCTCTTGCTAGTTAACCTTCCCCTCACCCCCATCCTAACCTTAACTCAGTTTCTCATTCTAAACTTCTCGTTAACCATGTCTGAGAGGGACGATACAACAAGTAACAAAGCGCTGCATGCGCAAGCTGGTTAAGGTTAGGATGGGGTGAGGGCAAGGTTAAATAGCAGGAGGGTAAAGGTCACAATTCGGTGAAATCTCTGTTTTACCTCAGGCATCAGAAAGCGATGCTCTGGCACAGCGCGTCGGCAGGCGATGCGCTGGAGCTCCTAACGCGTCGGAAACAAACATTTGGTCACCCATCGTCAGTTTTCGATGCGTCGGGTGTGAGAATGCGTTGCACGTACACAAGCAGGTGCTCACATGGTGTTCTAACACGTATGGACTCAGGTTTCCTCAGACGCATTACCTTGGGCGATGGTTGGTACTAAATCCACCGTGAATGAATGATTAATGTGTGCTTCTCAGCAAAAATCGTTACTTTTAAATGCCCCCGTGTTTTTTAGGGTTAGGCTGTGATATATTGGTTCTGTTCTCTCTCTCTCTCTCTCTCTCTCTCTCTCTCTCTCTCTCTCTCTCTCTCTCTCTCTCTCTCTCTCTCTCTCTCTCTCTCTCTCTCTCTCTCTTTACAGGCCTAGAATCAGATTATTGTACCTCTCTTACTTTTTTATCTCCCCCCTTTCTCTCAGTCCTGTCTCCGTGTCCGTTGGGATTAAAGATAACCAAAAGCAAGTCTAATAAAGTTCTGATGTCAGGCGGGACATGGTAGCTGAATCTGCAACGCTCCGCCTGTAAGAATTGTTTTTGGCTCTCAGACATCTGTTCTGATTGCTTTACAGTCACACAGGACACGAGAGAAAATAAAAGGTGGTTGATTAGCTAGTGGTTAAAAGTCTCCTTTGAAGTGCTTAATAAATCAAAACCGAGATGATTAGGTTGGTGTATTAATAACATATGTGTGTTCATTATAGCCTGCAGGGCCTGTCCTACAGAAGCTGTTAATATTCAGTAAAATAACATCTCACCTTCTTCTGGTTGGATGGACACACGTATAAATAACTGAGGAGGGTCTTGGTTCCAACTTTATCGTTCATCCTCTCATAGGTGGATCCGTAGTCAGTCGATCTGAAACGAACAAACAGAGAAGGAAGATTTGAGGGCAGAAAAAGAAATGACTGTCGACAAGAATCAGAAGCAGCATTTCAGCAAATCCAACGGGTAAACAAACAGACTAAAGATTACTGGGATGTTGCACGATTCATGTCAAAAAGTTCTTCTGTTGCACTGATGAGAACTGATGCAACATCATCCCACAGGAGCAGAACCAGCAGACTAAATGCTGGTTCTGGTTCTGCTGCACCAACTCTGAGTAAATCTGTGGCGGTGAAACAAGAGAGGGTTAACCAATCATCCCCTGCTCCCTCTGAAAATGAACCATTCAAAATCCTCTGGAGACCTGACACCGTAAATAATTAATTCTTTCCTGATGACTACTATGAAATAAAATATAACGAGAGCAAAAACATGTGGATGTTCCAGAACCCTGGGGCTTTAATAATTGAACAGTGGGAATGAGCCTGTTAGCTAGCTGGGTCCCTGGAAACTCCACATGAATTCATCATCAGTAACGACCAAATCTGCCTTCAAGTACCGCATTACAGCCTCTCCTCACCCGCGTGCCGACTTTTCCTTTTTATGGAGCAGGACTCGTCTCCGAAGGCACAGAGACACCCACCCACAGCTGTGCAGCACCTCCCCTCTGGACCGACCTCACATTTATGAGCAGAAAGCCGAGATGATCCCCATTCCTTGTGCTCCTTCTTTTAGTTTTAGTGAAGCCCTGCTGCTGGTGCTCCTTCAGAGGAAATGCTAACAAGGTGTCGCTCATTCTGATTCAGCCTCAGAGAGACACACTCGCTGCTGTGATTACAAAGCATCG
>SSNQ01034634.1:831509-834009 GCA_006942095.1 Nothobranchius kuhntae
TCTGTGAGGAACACCAGGTCGCTCCATCGCAGTGTGAGTTTGTGCTCGTGCAACATTCATGCTCCTCGTGTTTATCCACCAGAACTTTACACTGATTTGTTTCAACCATTAATTTCCTACCATCAACGTTTCCTGGATCTTATTAACTCCTAGTTGTTTTGATCTCCGTGTGCAAAAGTCAGATTTGAATCCTCAGACAGGCTGAATAATAAACTCCAAACGGCTCTTAGCAAAATGTAGTTTGTCTTTATTTCTGCTTTTTAGTTTCGTTCCTGATCTAAAGGCTGATTTTGTGGCTCGTTGTGAGAGACAGACGCTCGGTACCTCCCTAGCAATCGGCTCTAGAGGTGAAGGTGGTTCTGACTCAGAAGAAAACATCAGCATGTTTAATGTCAGATTCCTCTTGGATCCGTGAAACACGATTCACTCAGCTGAGACCAGAGAACATGCATATGATGAAATAATCTCTTAATTGTTTTCATCCTCTTTCTCTTCAGCAGCAGTTTAAGTTAAACGAGGAAGAACATCAGGTGATGCAAGCCAAACAGCGAGTTTTTCTTATTCTTTTTATTTCTTGTTATTCGTAAGTGAAGCTCTTCCAAACGGAGATGTGGCACGGCGCTACGCGGTGAGCGAACATCAAATGATTGAAATAAAAGGCAGGCAGAAATTGCATTAGGGACTGTTGAGAGGTTTGCCAGATGGCCGCCAATAAAGCAGAACCATTCAGAGTAGTTGTACAACACTGCTGACCACGCTCCGGGGAGAGAAAGAGAAAAACGTCATCCACTTCAAAGACTGAGACCTCAAACCAAATCATTTTAGTTCCTCAGAGTAGTCCAAACAAAGCTCGTCAGCCCGCAGCTCCGAAGCAGAGACAGCTGAAGTCTGTAGCTGCAACAACAAAGGTCACCAATCGGATTTAGCTCATTTAAACCTCAAACTTCCCGCTGAAGGAGAGATGCAACAGAAGCAGAGAACAGCTAATCAATATTCATCAGGGGTGTGGAGATGAAGCATCGTCAGGTTGCTTTCAGAGTCCGGGCCAAGACAGAACAACTCACGTGTTTGTTTTCAGTCGCGTGCAGAGGAAGGAAATGATTTCTTAACAAATGGCCTCTAGCAAAATAAAGCCTGGGGACGGAGAGGATTCTCTGACTGATGCGTCAAAAATAAAAGCTAAAAAACGTTCCTTCTGCTGAGCAGAGTGGCGGAGTCAAAGGTGGAGATGCTTGAATGAGCTGCAGACTTTTCCAGGGAAATTTGTCTAAATTGTTTCAGTCTTTGTTCGTGGGACAAACGACGAAGCTGTCAGAGCCAATTCTGCTCCAGCTGTGGGTCCTCCACACACACTCGCCTACCGGGAACAATCCAGAGGGCTGAGGGTGAGCAGGAACCAGAGCTAAACTCAGCTGGAGCCAGAATTAAACCGTAACATTAGATCTAAAAGAGCCTGAGAGCTGCAAACAGCCTCCATACTCATCTAACCCAGCTCTAAAGGGTTAGGGTTAGGGTTAGGGTAACCCTAAAAGGCCCAGTAAAATGATCCACCACTGCAAACTGTTTTTTATTATTATTTACAGAAAAAATACTTTAACTTATTTATTGAAATAGGAAAACTTCTCAGTGGCTTTTTTAGTTTTAGTGAAAAAATCTGAGATCAAAACACAAACGGCCTGTTTTTGAATTCCCATGCTTCTGATGACCGCTTCATGATGTTCAGTCACGCACAAAACCGGTTCTGGCGCCACGACCTGAAAAGGAATGAATTCACCTTTATTTTTAATTGATGTTCATGTCAAGGGAGTTGTTACCAGATTACCTCATCGTAGAGAAGTTCAGATCTACTGACACTAGTCAGGTCTGCTAGCGTGGTTCAGAGAAAACGATTCAGATCTTAGAGCAATAGGGAAGGTTTTCATCAGCCCCGGGCTCCCAAGAGTAGGTGGGGAACAAAGCGAGAAACACCAGAAGAAGGGCAGATGGTTGCTGTGATTCATCATCATCATCATCATCATCACCATCCTCATCGTCATTGTCACCGTCATGGTGGGCATGTCGTTGAATCACACCTTCTTTAGGTTCGACAACCCCACAAGGTGCTTCCCAATACAGTCAGTCCTTCCCCATTCACACACACATTCACTTGCTGATGAAGATGAACTCTGAAGTCAAGGCCATCATCAACACTATCACCATCATCTTCATCATCATCTCCATCATCATCACCATCATCATCAATATTATCATCATCATCATCATCACCATCATCTTCATCATCATCATCATCACCATCACCATCACCATCATCATCATCATCATCTCCATCATCATCACCATCATCTTCATCATCATCATCACCATCATCATCATCAATATTATCATCATCATCATCATCATCTCCATCATCTTCATCAACATCTCCATCATCATCATCTCCATCATCACCATCATCATCAATATTATCATCATCATCTTCATCATCATCATCATCATCATC
>SSNQ01034634.1:851345-868411 GCA_006942095.1 Nothobranchius kuhntae
CCCCCTGCTCCTCCTGAACCCCATCAGAGACGTGACTAGATTTATGTGGTTAAAGTAAGGAGCCGTTTGTGACGGTTACAGCTGGATCTGCCGCCTCTCTGAAAGCGACGCCTGGACGGACAGCTGCTCCTCTGGCTGCAGCGCAGTGTGTGAGTGACGGAGCTGGGAGTGCTGCCAATAACCATGATCTTCAACAGCACCGACGTCCCCTCTTCCCACACGATGGATTACTTTCTTCACCTGACTGCGTCTCCCCCAAAGAGCTCAGCTGTCATGGTCGATTTAGATCCAGCTTTGGGTTGACGCGAGTTCACGTTTGACTCTTCTGAAGAGAACGGGAAACGGACTCCGGGCGTCGCTTCTATAAACACCTTATCATCCTTTAATGCTCACACCAGCAAAAAGTTTCTTTTTTATTTCAAGATTTCATCCATTTGGGGAATTAAATATTTTCTTCAGGCCGCTCCGTATTTGATAGTTCTTT
Organism: Nothobranchius kuhntae; assembly: GCA_006942095.1. Taxonomy (NCBI): domain Eukaryota; kingdom Metazoa; phylum Chordata; class Actinopteri; order Cyprinodontiformes; family Nothobranchiidae; genus Nothobranchius; species Nothobranchius kuhntae. The sequence continues at coordinate 851,830 of SSNQ01034634.1, forward strand.
GTTTCATTTGACAGTTTTCTGGTTTAAAGGAAACTCAAATTCTGGAAAATAGAATGAAGAAAAACAACTGAAGCCTCTTCTGATATTATTTAGAGCCATTCAAAGACCGGCTTCCTTTCATTCGTAGTATATTTTAGAGTTTGTACTTTAACAGCAGTTGGAGACATTTTGTCCACGTGACGATGGTTAAATAATCTGAGGCGAGGCGACGCTCACGTTCTGCATCGTATGTTGCAGTAAACTTTCTCCAGGCGAGGTTTTATTCATCTCGTGTCGGCTGTGCCCTCATGTTCTTGGCCATCTGTGGTGGTTGTGACTGGGTGTCTGGGGGGTCCACGCACCAGGGGACAACAAGGTTCAGCTGCTCCAGAACATGTTCACCAAACGTCTGAGGAAGCGTTCTCATCTGCCACGTATGAAGTCAGTTTAGAGACTCAGACTTTCACCCTTTGATGAAGCAACACTAATGCAGTGATGTCTTGAGACAACTTCAGGATGTTGTTTCTGCAGCAGAAGTGTGTGCTCTGTCTCGCTGCAGGTTCGCTGAGGAGTGTGTTTTCTTTGCACCTGTTCAAACACACCTCTGTTTTGGCCTCAGGACCCTAATTGCACAGATGCTGTCTAAATGTCGAAAACAGCTGGCGGCTGCTTTGCCTTCACTTGTTATTGTCTAAATCACTTCAAACCGGGCAGAGGAGGCAAACCTCAGAAGTGTAAATATGATTTTCCTTTAAAGGCGGCTATCGTGGATGAAACCCCTGTGAAGGGTCATTGTTTGTTTCTCTTTAGGGAAACCGTCAGAGGTTAGTCGCACTCACCTCAACCTGGAATTTGATGAATTTGTTTCCTCCGCTTTCTTTTTAGACTGGCTTCTACGTGCTTCACCAGCCTCATGCGGTTCGGTTTAGTTTTCCACAGAGAAAACTACAAACATGCTACAAACCATCACCACAAACCCAGTGAGAAAGTCGAATCTGCTAATTGGTCAGATTGGCTGGGAGCAGGCCTATCGGAAGGGTGTGTGTTCTGATTCTGAGTTAGCTAAATTCAACACCTCCCCGCCCTGAACATGAATAAGTAAATAAACAAACTCACACTAGGAGTGTGCACACAACGGTTTTGTTGGATGACGTTCACACTATAGGGAGCCTCAGTCTCCGCCCTTTCCAGTCGGCTCACGGGTCCCCAGAAGAACAAAAACATGAATGCAAGTCAACGGGGCTGAAAAAGGTTTTTTCTAATCCGCCTTGCTTTAAGCCCAGGATCACACGCGTGCTGTACTGTGTATTGTACTGAAAAGTAACGATGGGTGTTTCGACCACGTCAGTCACGTACTTTGAGATTTATCAGCTTGTAAATGTTGGCTGTTAGCATGACTACGAATATGAAATCGGCACGTCGCATATGTGGCGTCACAACAGAATCTCCTCTCAAGGATCAAGGTTGTCTTTATTAATCCCCAAGGGGGGAAATGAATTGCCATGGATATGTAAAAAACAACAACAGCATACACGCACAAACAACAAAAAAATAAATAAAAGAAAAGAAAGTTAAAGTTAAAGTCCCATTAGCTGTCACACACACAGGTGTGTGTGCGAAATTTGTTCTCCGCATTTGACCCATCCCCTGGGGGAGCGGTGAGCTGCAGACACAGCCGCGCTCGGGAACTATTTGGTGGTTTAACCCCCCAATCCAACCCCTTAATGCTGAGTGTCAAGCAGGGAGGCATTGGGTCCCATTTTTTTCAAACTCTTTGGTATGACCCGACCAGGAATCGAACCCTGATCTCCCAGTCTCAGGGCAGACACTCTACCACTAGGCCACTGAGAAAATAACAACATTCACTGGACACTGCTGTAAGCCACAACCACGATGAAAACATCAAATGTACAATCATACAAAATGCTCGTTGTAGAAACGCATGGCAGCTGGAATAGAGGAGATCCTAAACGTTCAGTGGAGCACCGGGGCGTTAACATTCGCCCACTAAAACAGCTCCTGAGATCCTTAAAACCTGGTGAAGGGGTGATCCTCCAGAGACATAACTGTCTCACGTTTACTCTTCATCCTTTCATTGAGGATCATGTCCAATGAGTCCAAGCGTTGCCCGACCACTGAGCCAGATCTCTTGATCATTGTGTTGATCCTGTTTTTGTCCTCAGCAGTGAGGCTCCTGCCCCAACACAACACAGCATAAAGCAACACACTGGCCATAATCCCCTGGTAACACACATTCAAGACGTAGGGTTGGGCATCGAGAATCGATTGGAACAGGTTCCAACTGTTCATTTTTCCCAGAATCGCTCAACGTTTTTAATTTCGATTCCTAGAATGCCGACGGAAGAGGAATCCGCGGCTGATCTAAAAAAATAAACGGGATCTGCATATTGTGATCAACGCTTTTCAGAGCCGATCACAGCAGCTGTCTGTGTGCAGCACGAGTCCCCCCTCCCCCACCCGGATATAAACAAACGTGTCTGCCGAACTTTTACTCCGTGATGTAAACGTTAACTCCTGCAGCGTAGAGGAAACGTGTTAAATACGTCAACTCGGTGGATTCAATAGAAGCTTAAAGAACAAACTCTGGATGGTGTGAGGCGAGTTTGTCTCACTGCAGAAATAACAACACACACGGAGCGTCAGCAGTCACCAACACTCGTGTGTGTGTGTGTGTGTGTGTGTGTGTGTGTGTGTGTGTGTGTGTGTGTGTGTGTGTGTGTGTGAGCGTCAGAAGGCTGAACAATAACCTGTAGAATAATTAAAGTCATCATGCTAGAGAGGCGTATCTGTGGTGGACCACACCAGCTTCTGCCACCATAAATAATAATAATAATAATAATAATAATAATGATGAACCACAAAGTTGTGAACATTTTAATTTCCTTTCTGAACCGTTTCTGTTGAGTTTTAATGTTTAAACCTGTTAGCTTGTTACTGACAGCAGCTACGGTTAAGCTTCACTTCCTGTTGTGACTGAAGCTGCTGCAGCATGGAGGTGTAGTTCTCAGTCATCCTGGACATGATCATCCTGAGAGTTTTAGCTGGAAACAGCTGGACGTGTCTGGATGTGTTGGAGACATTTAGCCTCTCATCCCAGAGGCTACTTCCAGACTTTGGTTGTGGTCAGAAACAAACACACTGGTTGTGCTGCAAGTCGTCTTCTTTTGTCTCCAAAACGTGTTTTTGTCTAAATGAAGGTGATGTTGTTGTTCATAGAGTTAAAATTCATGTTGAAGTTAAGATTATTTCATCCAGTAGGACCTGTGGTTAGCTGGCTCATGTAGACATGTCATGTCTTCAAAGAATCGGAATCAGGAATCGATAGGAACCGGAATCGAAACGAGCAATTGGAATTGGAATCTGAATCATTCAGAATCAAACGATGCCCAACCCTATTCAAGAGCCTCCTACTTATATCAAAGGATCTTAGCGTCCTAAGAAAAAACAATCTGGACTGGGCCTTCTTAACGACAGCATCACTATTACTTTTCTAGTTTAACTTATCGTCGAGGTACACCCCTGGATCACTACTGGAGAGAATGTTTGTTTTTTTCATTCTAAAATCAACAACTAGCTCTTGTGTTTTGCCAACATTGAGTTGTAGAAAATTTACACCACACCATCTAACAAAGGAGTTAACTTCCTCCCTGTAAGGCAGGTCGTCACCCCAAGAGATCAGGCCCAGTAGGGCAGTGTCACCTGAGAACTTCTGTAAGTGACAAGACGGTAAACTGCTCCTATGGTCAGCTGTGTGCAGTGTAAATAAAAAAGGACATAAAACTGTCCCCTGTGGTGCACCAGTTTGTAAAAACTAGCGTAGCTGCTACTTCCTTACTTGTACATACTGCATGGTGGCACAGTGGTTAGCACTGTTGCCTCGCAGCACGAAGGTTGCAGGTTCGAAACTCGGCTGCGGCCTTTCTGCGTGGAGTTGCGTGTTCTCCCCATGCATGCGTGGGTTTGCTCCGGGTACTCCGGTTTCCCCCACAGATCACAACATGCCCTATAGGTTATAAATTGTACGTTGCTTTGGATAAAAGCGTCTGCTAAACGAATAAACATAAACATACTGTACAGTACTGTACAGGTTACTATCGTGTACCAGACAATTAAAATAGCATCGGTTAGTTAATATAATATTAATACTAATGAGCGTCCGATAGCTGTCTCACACTCGTTAATATCCGTTCACTTAATGCAGTTTAGCGCTTAGAGAGAGGGAGAGAGATGCCTGTCACCCGGTTCTGGACATGCGGGCTTCTGTGATCTGGATCCGACCCAGATGCCAGCGAGCCAGTCCAGCTGGTATTTTTTAAAGCTGTGCATGATCCTCTCCTGGAGGTCCGAGGCAGTTCTGATCTGGTTCTGACCCAGAAACCAGCTGTCCCGCTGAGCTGCACGTCTCTTCTGGTGGTCGGTTCTGACCTGGTTCTGACGGTGATCTGAGCTCCAAAAATCTGCATGTTCTTTTTTTACACCCCGCCACGGGTCTCTGGAGCCCTGCGCGGGCCTCCCTGTCCTGGTACCGACCGATTTGAGCTACTGAAGTCCCGTCTTTTCAGTGGCACAAAACACCCTCAGACACGGAGATAGAGGCGTTGTTTCTCTTGTCCGGAAACCCGTGGACTCGATGTTCAGACGGGCTGGAGTTGGTACAGCCTTCACAAACTTTAGTTTATCAAAACAAACACAATCCAAAACTAGTAAACACACACACTGACTGGATCACGACCTCTGTACCCTAAAACTAGCCACTCTCCACACTGAGCTGAGGCAGCACCTAGCTTCTTTGGTTACGTCAGAGGTTCAGATTTAGAAAAAAGAGCCTTTTTAGAAGCTTTGCTGAGAAAAAACACTTTTTACTCCAAAAACTCTGCTGTTATGTATTATAAAATGAAACATCCACAATAAACGTTTCAAATAGTGCTAATTAGTGATGGGAATTCTGGCTCTTTTTAGAGAGCCGGTTCTTTTGGCTCCCAAGTGGCTCCTCAGACTTTCTGTTGCGTGGAGTACATTTATGACCAAAATAATGCTAAACTATATGTAAAATGATTTACTAATGCAAAACAAGCAATATATCAAATATTTATCATTTCTATGGGTTTAATAACTGAACACTTTAAGAAATCTCCACTTTACGACTGCTGGCGCTCATTTTCTCACCGTCTTCGTCGCACTCTCCTCTCGCTCGCCTTTTCCCTCCTCCTCATTCCCTCTCGTCTCCCTCCACCCACATGTGCTCTGCTGTGCGTCTGAGTCTGATCCTCCCTCTTCCCCGCCCCTACTGCTCTGTGTGTGGACAGTCTGGACACGCAGTTACACATGCTGACCAATCGCCTGTAGCGTTCACCAAAGCAAGGGGGGAGGGGTTGGGGGGTAACGGTTCCCAATGACGAGCCGGCTCCCGTCGTTCACTTCAAAGAGCCGGTTCGTTCGCGACCGACGCGTCACTGGTGCTAATGCAGCCACAATCACCTTCTAATTAAAAACACCATAAAAGATTAATTTTGACTTGTGTGCAAAACCAATTCATAAAGTTTTTAGCAGCCGTACGCAGATTGGTGCTGCTAATGACTCATGTTTGACCCACAGACTGTAAAAGGTGTTTTCTGTGTGTTGTTGGTGTCTAACTAACTTAAGCCAACACAGGCGAGCAAGGTCAAACTTCAACTCAAGTGTTCATGTCTGAACAAATGATTTTACTCGTGTCAAGGTAGTGGCTTAATAAGAGGTTATTATTTTATCCTTTCAATAATACGTTTACATTTGTGTTAAATCAAATAATCAGACAAAAACTGGCTGCACAGCTGGATTTGTGTGGGTTATTTACTCTATTTTTTCTTTATTTATTACATCCAAAACACGTCTGTCATGTGTTTGCCAGCTTCCCCAAAGTCAGACAAACAAACAACTGTACGTGTGTTACCCAGAAATGGGTTTCAGCTCATCAGGGATGTGTTACCCCTCCTGCTGCTGATGTATTTTCCTCCTTTACAAGCGCTCTCTTTGTTTCACGAGTGTGTGTTTCATCAGTGTGTGTGTTTTCTCTGCTGCAGGGGAGAAGATGATGAGTACATCAGATAATTTCCCAGAACAAGAACAAGGAAAACAGCATCCTACACCTGAGTGCCCCGTTTGAAGGCAGATGACACGGGAACAGTGTGTTCGGAGCACGAGACACGAAAACAGGAAAACAGATTCAGCTGCACAGGAAATGACTGATGATGGAGGTTCACCTTCATCGGGCGTTGATGTGAAGAGTCACATGTTGAAGTACTCACCTCCAAAGCGTGCTCTCTGTGACGCTGCCCATGTGAAAGTCATACAGCTTAGTGAGAATCAGGATCACCTGTGAACAGAAAACACGATTAAAATAAGACGTAAAATCAATCCGAACAAGATAAAATCCCAGATTTCCAACCGAACCTTCAAATCATGGAAGTCATTCAGATTCCTGCTGGAGTTGCTGCTAAATGGATCATTGAATGGTTGTGAGCTTTGGAGCAATGCTAGCTCAGATATCATCTGACCACTAGGGAGGATGAAAAGGTTACAGAAACAGGAAGTTGAGCCCTAAAGCAACCTTTGACAGGTTAAAGAAAACACACCCACCTGTCTTCTAAAGAGGAACGGTGGAGGGAAAAGTGCTTTTTCCACATCCAAATGTATACTGCTGCTGTTCTAAAACAGCCCTTGGCTAAAGTCAACTCATAGACCTTAAAATAATAAATAACAAGCTGTTTCTGAAAAGTGGTTTTCTGATTTGGCTTTTATTGATGCGGTGGGTAAAATTATAACAAAATGACGGCTCCGAATGGGAAAAAAGATGGAGGACACAGCGAATGATGTTGAAAATAAGGGACAGAACATTTCAGTTGTGTGGACGTTGTTTGTGTAACGTCCAGAAAGGGTCATTTTTCACCCATCATCTGCACGTATAGGTCCACTAACTGGGTGGATTTTCTGTCCTGTCTCCTAAACTCCAGGCCTCTACGGTGCTTGGCACACAAGATAACATACTGTCAACAAACTGTTCTTTCCAAGGCCTCGGCTTCCCCCCACTCGCTTCTACAGGAGTCCACACAACCGCGCATGTCCACATAAATAAAGAACCTCATTAAATATTTAAGAAGAGGACATAATGAACGAGGGAAGAGGAAAGTCTGGGCCTCTCCACTTCGGCTACTGCCCCCGCGACCCGACTCCGGATAAGTGGATGAGGATGGATGGATGGATGGATGGATGGATGGATGGATGGATGGATGGATGGATGGATGGATGGATGGATGGATGGATGGATGGATGGATGGATGGATGGATGGATGGATGGATAGATGGATGGATGAATGGGTGGATGGATGGATGGATGGACGGATGGATGGACATAATGAACGTTGTAAAGGATTGAGGTGGGCGTGACTCGCTCTTTAAGCACCACGCATGTAACAATGATTTCCCTTCTCCACATAAAGCGCTCTACCAGAAGAGAGAGAGTCTATCCACCTCATTCCTGGCTGGGCTCAATGAGAAACGACCATGCGACCATTCGGTGAGCTTCTGGAAGTAGCGTCCACCCAACGTCCTCACGCGGCTCGGAAAGATGTTGCGTGTTTGCTTTGTTTAGAACACGCGCCTTGGAGTGCGAGAGTGTGGCGGCGAGCGTCGGTACAGTTTTAACCGCTTCCCCAGAGATGAGGAACCCAGAAGGATGTGGAAGATGAAAAAAATAAAAACTACTAACTTTATTTGTGCGTTCCTTTCATTTTGTTGAGAAAAAAATTCAGAGAGGAACACCCGCATACTTTTGTTGGGATGTGGCAAACCTCCGGAGAGGAGACACCAGGTGGTGAGGAGACAACAGTCTCACCAGAACAACAGGTAATATTTTATGTGTACAACTTTCTGAATAGTTATAATATGATGTGCTGTTATTAACCTAAAAGCGCCATAATCTCGACACAGACATCAGAAATGTGTCAGCGATGCAATATTTTAATCTTTAGCTTTATGTTGCATCTGTCACCAGGCTCTCCCTATGTTTGGAGCATGCACTCAATCCCTGCGTCTGCTTTGGAGGACATAAGATTGTGTCTCACTTCTTCCAACAAAACAAGACCAACCTCATTACTACGCAGGGTCTGAAAAGCCTCGGAGCGTTTAAGAGTCAGCATAGCCTCGAGTGTAGCTAAAAGTGTTACTGTATGGTAGCTTTGGCCAGATTAAAGATGGTGGTCCCACGCGCGTCCAGTGCAGTAGGGATGGTAACGACGTCCTGCTTGACCTGTGATAGCTGATGCTCACACTGTTCCCGTCTGTAAAAGCAGCAGGACGTAGCGCAATTTGCATAAATGTGGAACCAGAAGTTGGTCGCATTTTTTATGCTAAGGACCGTGGGAGATAAGAATAAGGTGGATAACAAACACACAGATCTCAGCCGACTAAACTAATCGATCCCTGCAAAATAGATTGCATCAACAACATCTTAGAGGATATGAAGAATTATAATTTATTTGCTTTTTGTCTATGTTTTGTTTATTTCATTGTTTTGATTTTTTCCTTTGAAACTTACATTTTCGTTGAAATTAAACATTTTTGTCTGCTATTGATTTTTATTGCTTATTCTCAATGAAGGGATGTTTAAAACATGATAATATGTGTTCCAATACCTGTTTTGAGTCATGTTACCCTCTACTGCTTTAAAATAAACCTCCTTTATTTATCCAAGACAGTTATTTAATATTTGATGACATATTCAGCTTTTGAAAATAAATCTTTAAATCAGAATTAATTTTTTGATATCTTCACATCTCACTTAAAAGCATCAAAGATGTATTTGTTTTACATCGTGGTGGCTATCGATATAGACCAATATGGAAATGAACAGCATGCTAGGATTGTTTCCATATCACCCAGCCACAGTTACATCTGAGTCAGAATGTGGCTTAAAGGAGGAAAAGTCCAGTGATGGAGCGTTTTCAGGAAGTCTGTGGTAGAAAACTAAAGTCACAGACAGGAAAATCTACATTTTCCATCTTTGTGTGAATGCTCATTTATTCTAAAGAAGCAATCTATCTGATCAAAAATTAGTAACAAAGCATGAGACTGAAGCTATTTGCCTTTTAATCCAAACTTAAAATCTGCAAAAAGTTCAAGTCATTGCTGCCCGCAACTAAATAATTTTTATGGTAAATTGAATTCTGTCTCAACAGCAGTTAGAAAACACTAGAAGGTGCAGGGAGTGATGAATTAGCACGTTGGAAGCTGCGCTCTGCATAATTACTTCTTTCTATCCAATTCTGTGTGTGCCACTTTTAAACGTTGCTTTATTTTTATTCTTGATGAAGCTCTCTGCTCTCCTGGCTGCAGTGGAAACTCTGTCTGCAGATTTGGTTTCCAGGCTTTTACGGGAATAATCAGCAGAACTGGGGCGATGTGAAAAACTTTGAAGTCCTCAGAGGAAACCCGGAGACCGGAAGACCACGACCCGATCAGCTGTTATCCTCCACCATGAAGAGAAGGGTGGGAGGGGAATGGCGAGGGGACGGATCGGGAGACTTTTAGTCACCGCGGGGTTTCAGGGTCAGTTTTAAAAATGAAATGTGGGATATCTTAAACCTGGATTGATGTCAAATGCAAGCTCTAGGTTCTGGTAGAGTTTTTACCATCCTGCACTGTTCTGTCCTCTAACAGCAGGAGTAACATGTTCAGTAACATGTGATGTGATGAGAAAACATAAATGTGGTTCGATGAGCACATCAGAGATGGTTGGTGCTTCCGGATGAGGCTAGGATGATGCGACCAGATGTTTTCTAGGTTCGTTCTGTTCTCCGATCAGTAAATCTCATGTTGTGCAGCAAGCAGCAGGAACTCTGGGTTAAACTGGGCCAGAGGTGTTTGGGTCTGAGCCCGGGCACATGATGCCCCCGTGCTGCATCATGGGACGGTTCTGAAGAAATGAACCCTTTCATGCTTTTCTGTTCCGAATCACCAAAACTATCATTTCTACCACTGAGGCGATGGCTTTGGGTATTTTATGGTCTGTTTTCTGCCTGGAGGAACCGGGGACTCAGAACTCGTGCCTATCAGAACTCTCACACCAAACGCTCTGATTTCCACTCCGCAGTGATGACATCATCAGCGCCCAGTCTGCATCAGCCTCCAGTACTTACAGTATGAGGTGATGCCAAGGTTAGGGTGGGCTGGGATCCTGCTTCCCCCAGCGAGAGCAGCCATCGAAGGCGCTCATGTACAGCCACAGGTGGCAGGGAGATCTTGGGAGAAGCGAAGAGCACATTGTATGCTAACATTAGCTTCTACTAGCCAAGACGTTCTCTGTTGTTTCCTAGATGCTAAAACAACAACAGCCTTCCCACTCGTGAGTCAGGATGGGTGAGTCCATTACTGCTAAGTGACAGTGTGACGTAGATCTGTCAGGCTTTTCGAATCCTAGAGGTTCACCACCTATTTACTATTGGAAGCTAATGCAGGAGATAAGTGTAGGAGACTATTTTCATGCTCAGCCTGCGTGAAAAACTCAGAGTGGCCCACACTAATCAGAAATAATCATTAAAAATGGGTTTTCAGTAAACCTGGTCTTTAAAAATAAAATAACTATGTGTGGTTTGTTCTACTTTAGATCAGCCAGACAGGTTTGTGTGTGTGTGTGTGTGTGTGTGTGTGTGTGTGTGTGTGTGTGTGCGTGCGTGTGTGCGCACGCACGCGCTTCACAGCAATCACGCTACATGAGAGCAAATTGAAACTAAAGTAAAAGCCAGAGTTTTCTTCCCTGCACTCTCAACCTCGTGCCCTCGTGAAGTTTTCCGGCTCAGAGACTTCCAGAACATTTTCACCTCCACCGAGTCTTGGTTTCTGCACCAGCCCTCTGAAACAGCGTGCCCCTCAAACAGACCCTGGATGATACTTGCAGAAGATGTGCCCCACGCCAAAGAGGCCCTTCAGCAGAGGCCGTAAACATACAGCACGGGCAAGGAAAGATTGCAAAGCTAAATGAGGAGAAAATGGATTCCTGCCGTGTGGCTGCAGCAAACACAGAGAGCTGGACCTGTGAGCGTTCATTGTGTATTTTGATGGAGGAGCATTTTTTTAGCTTGCTACTGTGGAAATGGGTGAATCTGAGCGTGTGTGTGTGTGTGTGTGTGCGTGTGTGTGTGTGTGTGTGTGTGTGTGTGTGTGTGTGTGTGTGTGTGTGTGTGTGTCTGCGAGTCCTCGTGACTTTGTTCTCTCGGTGATGTGTGTTTGCCTCGCTGGGAGGGAGGTGACACGCAGACATGAGTCGTTTCTCCCCCATGACAGTCTGAATTTCAAACCCACATTGGACACCAGCTGAAACAAAGACTCCCTTCAAGAAGCAATCTGAAAAACGTCTTTTCAGACAACCGAGAAGGCTTCTTTTCACACAATGTTTAATGCATTAGGCCTCAGACATCGAGGAGAAAGGGATTTGGCTTTTCTTACAGCTTATTTACACGCTTGTTCACGTGATATTTAGGCAGCAGACAGCGAGAACGCGCTGAGGCATCCAAACCTTAAAATGGTAAATGGCCTGTATTTGATATAGCGCCTTCTAGAGTCCTGGAACCCCCCAAGGCGCTTTACAACACAATCAGTCATTCACACACTGGTGGTGATGAGCTACGATGGAGCCACAGCTGCCCTGGGGCACACTGACAGAGGCAAGTCTGTGGTACACAGGTGCCACCGGTCCCTCCTGACACCACCAGCAGGCAAGGGGCGTTAAGTGTCAAGCTCAAGGACACAACGACGGCGACAAACTGAGCGGGGCTCGAACCTCCAACCATCCGATTATGGGGCGAGCACTTAACTCCTGTGTCACCGTCGTCCCAAAGACAAGAGACATTGTGCACGTTTTACCAATAATTTCTGGAAACGTCCATAAAAATGTTGTTGAAAATGAATTAAATGATAACCAGTTGTCGTAAAATGTGGCTTTGTAACACATAACCATAAAAATCAGGTCTACAATTCATGGAAGCAGGTCTAAGTCTCTGGGCGACGCCATATTAGATGCTGTTTCCTCCTACGGGAGCCAATGAGGACAAAATACATTTACTGATTTGAAAGAAACGATTACAAAACTTTCTCCATTCCTAAATGTTGTTGTTTCACACATTTACCTCTTCACTTGTTGTCAGTGAGAAAAGGGAGTCTGATGTGCTTGTTATGTTGCTGAAGTTTGCACACCCCAGGGCTTTTTGACCCTAATGGGCATCCGTTGGTCTTAAGCCTAATTTATACTTCTCTGTCTGCGTCAGGACGGATGCATGCAACGACTCTATCCGTCCTTGCGAGGGCTCTCCAGCTGGCTCGCAAGGACACACGGAGTCGAGCTCTCTTTTCTACACAAGATGGAGGACACAAGCTTGTGACTGGTCAGAACGCCGCCGGCATCGACAGTGCTGCCAAAGCGCTCTCAAAAACATAAAGACAGCCGAAGATATCTACCGGCAGACATGGAGAAGTTTGAAGAATACCTCGTGAAAAGACTAAACATATAAACGTATTATTCACTCATGACTGGAGGAGCGTTTTTTTTTTCATGGATGGAAATGACCGGAAACGTGGCTTTAGAGGTGGCGAGAACATGAAGAGGTGGAGGAGAATGAGGGACAAATTTAAAAAGTCTCTGAAATACAAAAAACACACCGAATATGTGGCAGGACACCCCAGAACATCCCTACTCCTAGAAGGAGGTCTAACCTTGAACTAATTGGATAGATGAATAAGGTATGGAGTTCCTCAGGTTTCGCTGCTGGGACTGTTGTTATTTTTTTGTATATTTATGAGGTGTCCAATTTATTTAAAACAATTCTGTTTGCTGACGACACAAATTTTATTTTATTTGTTGCGGTGACGGCTTGGAGGAGCTTTTGGATTCAGCTGGAAAATAACTTAGTAAATTCATTGATTGGTTTGATCAAAAATCATCAAGTAGTATTCAGAAGCTTTTCCGATTAGTTTTAGTTTGAGAGGAACAAGCATGTTCATGAAGCCAGCTACACAAACGAATGCCAAACCTCTTTGTATTTGGAGGAGAGGTGTCTGGTTATGGAATAACTGTGAAAAAATGTCAACACATTGGAACAAAATATAAAATATTGTGTAATTAAAATGTACAAGGCAATTAGTTATACTTGTATTGTTCATTTGGATTTAGCATGTTTTACTTTTTAAATAATGTTGTGAACATTTTGCATCCAATTTGAAGGGAAACTGCAGTTTTGCTTGCTTTTATCACCCCGTAGAGCTGTATTTCTCAGTTTGTGCAAGATGCAGGAGATTTCATTATTTTTAGCATAATTTGTTCTAAATGGAATGCTAAACCACTTCCAGTCGCTAGGTGGCAGTAGCGCTCTAACTAATCAAAAAGCTGCCACTTTAACCCAGCAGAAGAAGACTGACCACACACACACACACACACACACACAAACGGGTGCCCCAGTGTGCAGAGTGAGAGCGCTGATGGAGGAGTATGGATGGAGAAGTTTATGGCGGACAAAAGAAAATTGGCAGAGACGCAAGAGGCAAGTAGTGAAAGTAGCCGGCATAAAAAGATCATAAAATATGACGAAGCCTACGTAGCGCTTGGATTTACCGTGAACACGGTCGGAAATGAAGAAAGACCCATTTGTGTTTTCTGCCTAAAACCTTGGGCGATGTCCGCACTGCCTGCTCACCACAACCATGGAAGACACCTCATCAACACACAACACTATATTGGAGCAGGTGGAGGGAGACTAGGGGTCTTAGCACACCTCTGTTGTTGCTTGGCTTCCTGGGGCTGGAGGCTAGGAGGGAGATCTGGCCATCCGGTTGGGGTCTGGGGTGGTGGGTTGCTGTGCTCAGCATTGGGCAGGGGGGCCTGCTCATCAGCACCCCAGCAGAAAGGGGAACCGGTGATGGTTGTACCCCATGTGCAGCAGTACCGGGACCAGAGTGAATAGGGTGTGTATGGGGAGCATGAGTGGGTGTCCGGCGTGCATTTTTGTAAGTCTTTGGTTGTATGTGCATGTGTGAGCATGAGGGAGGGAGTGTGTGACTGTGTTTGTGTACGACTGTATATGTCAGGTGGGGCCTTTGACTCCTCCCCTCTTCTGGGACTTCTTTTGATGACATAGATCTTCGTCTCCCCTCCCCCTGCCACACCTGGTGTGGGGTGTGGTGCCTTGGTCTGCCTGGGTCGTGGCTCCCGGGTCAGGGGGTTTAAGATTTTTGGCATCTGCCTGACCAATCCCGGTGGCTGCCTGGTGGGGTCTGGGTCCCTGGGCTCTGTTGGGTCCCCGGCGGGGGTGGTCGCCCCTGGGTCCCGGTTCGCTGGGTCCCGGGCTCGGCCGGCTAGGGGGTGGGAGGCTGTGGGCGGGCCTGTGGGCTTGCCGCTGACATCTCCCGGGACTCTGCCGGCTGCTGGTTGTGGCCCCCCGGGGCGATCCTCTGTGCCTCTCGAGGGGAGCGGGGGCTTTTCTGGTTGCAGTCTCATTGGGGTTCCTGTGTTCTGGGGCAGAGCCTGGATCTCTGGGACTTGGAGCTTGCCCCGTCTCCTACGCATCTTTGGGGGGCAGATCTGTGGTCCCTCACACTCTCTATTGGACGCTCCTATAGAGAAACCTTACATAAACAAGCGCGTGTACACACACAGGTGCTCTCATGGTGCTCTCATATGGGCTTGGGCACGTTCAACACAGGTCTTAAGGCTGTGGTGGGCACTTAATGCACTGTGATTTATTATCGTGTGATTGTTCAGTAAAACAATGTTGATTTCATATTTCTTCAAGTTGACGCAGTGATAGCTTGCTCCTGATGTATTGTTGTGTCCCTTTTCTGCAGGTCTAGAAGCAGACTCTTGTTCATCATTGATTGGTTATTTTTGTGGAACCCCCCTTCACCTTTTGTCTTTTCCTTTCTCTTTCACCTCTGTCTCCGTGTCTGGTCGGAATTACAAAGCATTCAAAAACAACAACAATAAAGTTTTAAGTATCAGGCGTGACATTAAAAGCAGACGCTTTGATGCTCCACCTGAGAGTAAATCTGTAAGGCTTGTCACCAGCATTCAGACATTAATTCTGTTTGCTTCACAGCCAGAAGAAAAAAAATGAATTTCTCCAGTGCGTGATGATGACTATGGGACTTTAAATTTATTTTGTAGCATTTAACTTTTAAATGAAACTGGAAGACCAGTCCATGTTCACCAAACAGCTCTGGAGCCTCAGAAACTCCTAGGTTCATCAGTGAAGCTCCACAGCTCAGCAAACACACATCTTCTGCACCGTTTTCCTGATACAACGAGCAAACAACGTAAAACGGTGACAAACAATTAAGATGTGCAGCTCAGGCATGGTTAACAGCTTTAAAGCACATTCACTGTGAGGTTGTTACCGTCTGATGACTCTGCAGCAGTCTGGATCTGAGAAGGTGATGTTCAGTAAAAAAGTTAAAGCAAAGAGTTTCTTCAGAGAAATGGAACTTGATGCAGGTTTCCGTTCACCTGTCTGGAGGTTGCTTCCATGTTACTGGATTTATTGTAACAGTAGAAATGTGAGCAAACCACCAAAGTTATCTAAAAGTGAAAACTGTTGGAGCTCCTGCACAGAAAGGATGTGTTTGGCTCCAATGCCTGAACATTGAACATGCCTGATTTACATTTAGCTACATTTCAGACGCATTGATATCATGATTATGCAAATCAGCACTGTACCATTAACATGTCTGCCTGCGTGCAGCGAGGTGAACATTTGCAGATTAATTCTGAAGACATTCAGCTCACACGGCGCTACTGAAGAAAGTCAGAGATGAAGGAAAAGACGTCTTTGTGCAAAATGAGAATTTAAAAAAAGAAACCAACAAGCATTAAGGTTGAAAATGGAACACAAACACCATAGTGACATCTAGTGTGTGGAGGTTGTAGTTGCAACAATAGAACAAGGTTTCCAACCATTGGGATAGAAGGTTCACTGCCAATATGTGAACTGACCAGCCAGCACCATGTCCAGTGGCGAATCGTCCAGGGTAAGGACTAATTTCTTCTATCATGTTTATTTTGCAACAACATTCAACATTAGAACATCTTCTAGGCTCAGAAGCAGCTGCTTGACTTGTTGAGTCCGACATTTTCCACAGTGACGAGCGGACTGTTTTTCATATTTGGCAGCCAGCTATGGCGCCCTCTACTGACGGGTAGACATAAACATAGACCCAGTGGTGTGCTCGTCAAAATAAATGTTTCATTATTTTTCATTAAAATATAGCTTATAAAGGAAATACTGTACCCCCATTTTGCACCTATAAGCGCCTCAGGGAGGTATTTTTAAAGAAAAACACACACACACACACACACACACACATATATATATATATATATATATATATATATATATATATATATATATATATATATATATATATATATATATATATAATGTGTGTGTGTGTGTGTGTGTGTGTGTGTGTGTGTGTGTGTGTGTGTGTGTGTGTGTGTAGCTTTTTATTAAATTGTTCCATATGGAACCTTAAACTATTCTTAGAGCTAAAGGAAACTTTAAAATAC
>SSNQ01034634.1:868421-878696 GCA_006942095.1 Nothobranchius kuhntae
GCCCTCTACTGACGGGTAGACATAAACATAGACCCAGTGGTGTGCTCGTCAAAATAAATGTTTCATTATTTTTCATTAAAATATAGCTTATAAAGGAAATACTGTACCCCCATTTTGCGCACCTATAAGCGCCTCAGGGAGGTATTTTTAAAGAAAAAAACATGTGTGTGTGTGTGTGTGTGTGTGTGTGTGTGTGTGTGGCTTTTTATTAAATTGTTCCATATGGAACCTTAAACTATTCTTACAGCTAAAGGAAACTTTAAAATACACGAGCAGAAGACGGCAGGTTTTTTATGAATGTACTAATTCTAATACTCCATAATGTAATTTACCCTTTATTCATAATAGTTTTTTTTTCATATAATGTTTATGCATATATTAGTTTTATTATTTAATTGTTTTTTTCTTCATTTTCCATATTTTTCCAATTGAATTTATTTTGTTTATAACATTTTGCAGAAAAAAGTTAAAACTAATATAAAGAAATTATTTACATTTTTAAATCTGTCGAAATTAAGCACCTTTTTCAATTGATGCAACACAAGAAACAAACATCCTCTTGGCAGCGGATGCATGCTCTGACATGATGGCTAGGGTCGGTTCGGGTTAACAAACGTAAAAAGCAGAAATGATCAAACATGACCATTAAAAATGATTTTCTACATTCTGTTACTGTTCAGAAGCAAATGGGTTTGTTCCAAATCAAACTATATTTAAAGAGACAATGTGTAGTTTTTACTGTTAATTTCTGGAAATATCCATCGAAACTAGGGATGAGCCGGATACTCGTTTCAGACGAGTGTCCGGTACGGATAAACCATTTTTTGACAAATACAAGCATGAAACGAGTAAAACTCGTAAATATCTGCAATCATGCTGAAGGAAAATCCTCATTGGGTAACTGAGTCTTCATGCTCTGTGATTGGCCGGTCAAATAGAGCACCCGCCCCTCCCTACACACAAAACTCTGCAGCCGGGAGCTCAGTCCCGCCCATCCACGCACACACACAGACAGTAACGGCTCTCTCTGTGCTTGCTTCACTGTTGCTCACGTTTCTTCAGAACTCCCTAGGTTTTCTTCAGCTCGCCTCTTTTTCGGTTGAATATTTAAAGCTACTATTTTCCTAACTTACGTGGTGCATTTGACAAGACAGAGCTGACGTGCTGCGTCAGTCACTGCCTCTGCTCCGGTCGGGTTTTTTACATTTTATTAACACTCTCTCTCTCACTCCCTCTCCCTCTCTATCTCTCACACACACCTTAATCAATGATGTTTTGTTTAACCTTGTGTGGGAAAAATGCCAAGAACGTTCAGAAAAAATCAGTTTAATCAAATTAAAATTAAAAAATATATAAAGTTGTGTCTGGTTCTAGCATTTCATATTTCCTAATTCCTACTGCATGAGTTCAGATGTATTAATTCATGCACTTAAATATTAATGTTCTGATTTTACTGAAAACCTTGTTCTGTAATAGTTTCTTTACTATTGTGTTTAAAAATATTTAATCTCAATTCTGAGGCTGCTCTGTAAATAGTTTTCAAATAAACAATACACATAGCAACTTCTGATCATTCCATATCAATTTCAGACTTAAAATAATGTATTGATGTAAACCACACCCACATCCAGGTTATGCCACGCCCACTCTGAGTATAGCTACATATACAGATCATTTAGATGGTTGAACAGATACAGATAGTGGTGTACTCGCTCATCCCTAATCGAAATATTGTTGGAATGAATTACACGATGCCCAGTTGAAAAAAATTGGTTGTTTCATAACATAAAACCATAACAATCTGGTCTAAAATACTTGTCGGAGGGTCTAAGGGTGTTTATCAATGTCAAGGAACCTTGCCTTGATGTCTTGGTCCCGTCCGGTTGCCTTGGAGATGCATCATCAGGGACTGCCAAGGCGTATTCCAATGTCCATGGGCTACCAAGGCATCTGTCCTCCATTTGTTAGCCGTTAGCTAACTGACCAAGGATACGTGGGAGGTGTCTTGTTGCCTTCTCTCGATCAAAGATTTCCCAGAACACAGTGCGGCATTTTCAAAGGGAAGGCGGATCAGGAGCCAGCAGCTACTTCAGGGGCAAATTTCCAGTTTAAATGTAAGCTAACAAATTCTAGCTATCGGCTTTAATCTGAAACGTGTTTAGATTAGTTAGTTGCTTAGTAGTTGCAGCTTTGGTGGCTAACAGGTACTGTCTCACTTACATATATAATTTAATCAATAAATACACAATTATAAAGGTAAAAAGCTCGTTATACAGGATATATAAACTTAGACCTATAAAATATAACGTTACCTCCTGTGTCATAAGCTTAGTCGGTTCCATTTAACCATTTTCTTTGACCAATGAAGAAGAAATGGTTTCTAAACTTTCTCCATTCACAAACGCTGTTTTACACTTCTACGTATCTCTTCACTCATTGCCAGCGATGAAAGGGAGTCTGATGTGCTCGTCATTTTGCTGGAGGTTGCACTCCCAGGGATTTTTGACCCTAATGGCCATCCGTTGGTGAGGTCTTACTCAAACACAAAAATACTGCTTGCTTGCAATGTTTAAGGCGTGTACTGCCCCCCAACGCCAGGGAAAATACTCATATTCACTTTACGACTTAATAAAAAAGCAAAAAATATATAAATATAAAGATTATTAACCTCAGATAACTAGTAAAATGTGCTTTAATCATTTTTCTTAACTCTAATAAAGTCAAACTAACAGATACAACTTACCACTACCAGTTCATTCAAACTTCAAACTCGTCCGGCTCTTTTGTATCTGATTTTTAAGGCTTTGAACGCATCTAAACAAAAAAGCTCCACGAGCCTTTCAGCGCTCTTGTCAAACTCCCCGAGTATCGATACAAACGCTGGAAAACAAGCTTTTAGCAGTCGGCAAACATCAAGACAGTCAACATGAAAATGGCAGCTGGAACTGATGATTATCTAGGAGTGATTAGACCTCCTCCCTCTCGGTGGCACGTCGACAACAGAGCAATTATTTCATCAAACAGTGAGAGCTGTTTGTGTGACACAAGCTGACAGCACAAATCTGAAAAACACTCAGGGCTTTTTACAATTTGGCACGAGTGTGAGAGAAAGTCGGGACTTTCGCTGACTGCTGGTTAATGGATAAATGGACAAAAGATATTTTCTAAAGACTCCAAGAATAAAACTGAGTGAAGCAGTGTGAAACAAACTGATCTCTGAATTTAGAAAACTATTGATTCACCAGCTTCTATTCCATATTTTTTCTGTGAAAAAAGACAAAATGACGTTTTTTTTCTGTCCCTAAATGACAAACTCCTGGGTCCGTTTGAAATTTGAATTTTGAAATTATCCATTGAAATTTTGAAAATTAATCAAAGTGATGTCCAGTTGTTGAAAAATATTGGTGGATTTGTAACTGATAACCATAACACTGGGTCTAAAGTACATAGACCGCAGGGGTAGCATCTTTGAGGGACACCATATTAGACACCATGCTTTCTTCTGGCCGGCTCAGGGCTCTGCGCCTTGTCGATGATGTCACACCATGTTTAGCTGGAGGTATGACTTACGAAACGTTTGTTACCACGTTCAAAAACATTTAGGCAGTAAGAAACACGATTTTAATAACAAAACTACTAAACTCTTTCCAAAACATATGTGAAAGAACAGAATTTAAAAAAAGAGATGCAATATATTTTGGCTGAACGGTATTGCCGTAGTATGATGATGTCATCAGGAGGCGCAAGACCTCAAGCAGATCCAGAAAGTACAGCGCCAGAAAACTAACATCGGCATTGTGTTCTCTCGATGGAATCACCTGAAGGACAATCAAAGGCTAAAGAGTCACGCCGGGTCGCATGCTGTCCGCTCCACAGGTAACATTTACCGTAATGTTTTTTAAACTAACGACAGTCAAGATGATATGGGGAGCCTAAGTCACTTCCGCTTCACGGGTCCCCGGAAGAACGAAAACATCAATGCTTGTCAACGGGGTTAAAAACACTATTTTCTAATTGCGCTTCTTTTGTGCCATGGATTTCACACATGATGTCCGTGAATTTTAAAGACACATTTTTAAATCAAGAACGCGCTTATTTTCTAATGGGGGGAACGATATTTTAGGTTTTGTGAAAATAAGTCCAGGACTACAAATGCGCTTCACGAAAGTGATGTCATCGAACCAGACACGGAGAGAACTGAGGGAAATCGGCTGAAAGTTCAGCGAACTTCCCACAGGAGGAAAGAGCCACCATCAATCTGGAAATGTGGTGATAGCAGCTACGCTGGGGGGGGGGAGATTATGTGGTGATGTCACATATGCAACGTGCTGATTTCTAGTTTGCAGTCATGCTAATTACGAACTTTTATAAGCTAATAAATCTCAAAGTATGTGACTGGTGTGGTCGAAACACCCATCATTACTTTTCATTTAACTTGCAGTACAACATGTGTGATCCAGGGCGTACGGCACAGCGGATTACAAAACAACGTTTTTAGCCCCGTTGACTTGCATCCATGTTTTCGTTCTTCCGGAGACCCGCGATGCGGAAGTAGACTTAGGCATCCTATGGTGTAAAACTACCCTGAAGCGTTCTAGAACATTAGTTCTATCATCAGTTATTTTGAGCCTAACCTGAGGAACCCGTTTTAACGTTGTTGAAGGTTTAAGATCTATTTAATCTGTTGTTTTGTTTCCACGTTAAAAGCTCAACCAGAGTCTAGTTCAGCACTTAGCTAAACGTTCTACACGACTGACTTGTGGTTTCAACGGGTTAGTGTGTGTGTGTGTGTGTGTGTGTGTGTGTGTGTGTGTGTGTGTGTGTGTGTGTACAATCGTGTGTGTGTGTCACCATGAGTTTTTTGTACATGAATGGTAAAGGGAGGGAGGGGTCCTTCAGTCATGAATCAACAAAAAAAAAAGATTAATTAAAATCATGCGAATGTCACTTTTCCAGCTGATCTCAGTCACCTTCAGATGAATGGAACAGAAAAAAACATGAACATTTTTTGTCATTTATTCATTAAGATTTTTGTTTCCCATGAGCCCCGCATGGCGTCTGCTGCAATTTATTCTGTTTAGTTTAAATGTCTTCGTATCTGGTTTGTTTAAGAACACACCTGGTTAGTATGCAAGGTGAGTCTGAGTCGAGTGTTTTTCACAGAAGGCCGTGAGCCGTCGCTACACGCTAACGCTACGACGCTGAATGTCAACCTTAAACAATGCGAGTGAGAACGAGAAGAGCCGCTACGTAGCTCTGCTGTTTGCCTCCCTGCTTCACGCTGTGCAGAGAAGGGAAGCGTGTCAGGCATTTGCATCAAAGGTGCACGAACAGCACCCCCATACATCATTATGCACATATAAACACACATTACAAAGACAGAAGCTCAGGTTGCCTTGGGATATGAGTGCTTTCTTAACTGGGATCATACAATTACAGCAGAGAGAGATGAAAACACAAAGTTTCAGCAGGAACTCGGAATGCCGTGTGACGCATAAATTACATGTAAAAGTTTAGAAATGAAGGACGAGCAGATGAAACAGAGATGGTAAATGCCATCCTCCACGCTGTTATCAGCCTATCGGGGTCACATCAGGGACGGGGCTGCAGCTCTCTGCCCCCCTCGGACATCACTCGTTCTCCATCCTCACTATCGGAATAACTTCTCCTTTATTCCCTCCTTCATGTGAATGCCGCTCCTTTGTTCCTCGGCTCTTTTCTCCCACCTGCCACATCTTTGTGTTTTCCTCTAAGCTAAAACCTCTTTATCTCTGTTTATCTGGGCTCGTCTTTCCCCTTCTCCCCTCGCACCGCTCTCCTTTCGCTTTACTCAGGCTCCTTGCTCATGCCGCTTATCTATATTCTCTCTGTAGTTTCTCATATTCTCCTTGTAACATGCCCTGATCCTCTGCTCCACCCTCCCACCGGTTATCTCTCCTTCCTCCGATGCATCCCATCATCTTCACCTCATCTGCAGTCCTTCTATTTCTGTCGCCATCTGAAACGAGACGGGCATTATCTTTGTGTTGTTTGTGTCTGATGCTTTTGTTCAATCAGAATAAAGTGATAAATGAAGTTGCCTGCTACCTTTTGTAGTGGATAAACGTTCTGTACTTTCATCAAAAGGTGGCAGATTTCTCTCATTGCTTACACAAACCTTTATTGAATCATAATGGAATCGTTAGTTTGTTTGCAGCTTTCATAAACGCTCAGCGTTCACCTTAAGCTTCCACAAAACCAATCGATTTGGAGCCGGCCCTTTTTATCGGGCTGTTTTAGAACACGGGTTTGTGCTGGAGCAGGTAGCACGCCGTTCATAGAAGAGCTGGACGATCAATGCTCCACTACAAGGTGAGGATGAGGCCAATTGATAAACCAATAAAGCAGGGTGGATGGCAGGACTGAGATTGTTAAACTTATCTGCTTTCTCGCATCTGGGAGGAATAACCTTTCCAGCACAGATAAAGCCGCCGTATATCCACCCTCTCGCTTGGAAAAGTTTTAAATGCTGCTATTTCACATGAGCAAGCAGTATCCTTCCTTGAGCTTCAAAGATTTCAGAGATGGGAAAGCTACCTTAAAAACGGCTGTCTGAACAGAACTGCAGCCATTCTGGATCCAAAGTTTCCAAAAGTCTCCCCGAAGCCCGCTGCTGTTGTCGTCTGAGCAGATTTAGGATTTAAGGTGTGTGAGAAACCGAACCGATGCCTACTGCAGCGTCAAAGGAGAAATGCTTATGTGTCCTTGAATGTTTCTGCTGTGTTTTCTCTTAAAGGTGTGGTTCACTCGTTTATTCAGGACGTTTGCAGTGTTCTCTAATGTAAATCAATGTCTAATGAGTCCTAAAAATAGAAGCTATGATGCTCCTGTTCTGAGATGCATAAGTTTGCTAGTGAAAACAGCAGGATTGCACGTTACACACACCTCGCTTCTGATTGGCTAACAGAACACGTTTGGCCATGTTGACGTGTCACTGTCACCAACACACTCTCTGCTCTCTCCTCACTGCAATAAATAAATAAATTTAAAAAGCCTTCCTCAGGACGGGTGTGAGCCAAGATGGACGAGGCCGTGAATGCAAATTCACAGTGTGACATAGATATGTGAGGATTTTCAAATGCTAGCATGTACCATCTATTTTCTATCCGAACCTAACGCAGGAGATCGCTGTAGAAGACTGTTTTCATGATCGGCCTGCATTAAAAACTCAGAGTGACAGATTATAATCAGAAATAGTAAATAAAACACAGTTTTTTTAGTCAACCACATATTTAACCTGCATGCAAACCGTGGTGAGATGTTCTTCTGTTGCTCCGCCCACTTCACCTCATGTAACAAAGTTATGTAAACAAATGGGATGCACGTTCCAACGCAGAGGCCACAGGTCCTGGTTTTCCAGGCTTCCTGCTCCAACACACTGGGATGGCATGCTGCTTTGATTGTAGGACGACCACAGTTGGGCGGTATAAAGCGGAGTACAGTATGCTTTAAATAAAGCCACCTCAGCTGGAGGTGAACACAAACTAAACGTACGTGCTGTAGTATTGGCCTGTGCACACAGCTTACAGCACTGTCCATGGATGTCAGCATCATCACGCATTAGATCAGTTATGAAGTGGCCAAGGTATTTCACCTTCTCACACACATTAAGATGACTATCAGACAGTTTGAACACAGGAAAGTTTAGCCTTCTTTCCTGCTTGGTTTTAACAGCATTATACTGGATATCGTACTGCACACCACATTCAGAACAGATATTTAGGAGCTGCTGTAAACCAGCACTACTCGGACTGAAGACCACCAGGTCATCAGCATACATCAGATGGTTGATCAGACTTTTACCCATCAAACATCCTGTGTTACAGGCCTTCAGCTGCACGGACAGATCATCAACACACAAAGTAAATAAAACAGGAGACAAAACTCCACCCTGCCTAACACCATTACTAGCGCCAAATGGTGCAGAGATGCTGCCACCCCGTTTAACCTGCATCGTCTGATGAGCACACCAGTAAGACAGGATTCTCACGATAAACCCAGGGACCCCCGCTGCTTTAACTTAATAAAAGGGTTTCTGTGGTTTACATGATCAAAGCCTTAGATGCATCAATAAAACACATAAGGACAGAAGAATTTCTATTTCTATACCAGTTTACCATTTCTTTAAGTGCGTATATACCATCGACATAGAAATATATATATAAAAAGATACCGCGGCTTCACAGGCAGAACCAGAACAAGACCAAAGAACTTAATGGTGAACATCATCCATCAGCCAATGATTCACCTTTCTTCCTTCAGGCAGAAGGTTGAACAGGACCCTCAAGGTGTCGTCTGTTTATAATCCCTTATTCCTGTTTTCAGCGTCTGTAGACTAATCTGTGTTTCGGCTTTTCTTTCTTACTAAAAAAGATCATTTGTGAAGAATGTTTTAATGCCGTGAGACTGTCTGCGGTACAAAACATCCTCACTCTAAAACCTAATTAGGAACTAAAAATATCCTTGAATTCGAAAGGGAATCCACGCGGTTATTCCACATCGTGTTGAATAAACACAGGAAACGTGTTTGTTTTTGTTAACTAGAGAACAACCTCAAGGCTTTTATATACAGTCTCCACCTGCACCGGGCTCTTTCAGGGATTTCATGCAGGACACTGACTATTAACAGCTCTTGTGTCTTTCCCATGATGCATCTGTCCCCCGGGCCTGCTCTGAGGAAGTCAAGCGAGGCAAACGCTATCTGGCCAGCCGTGAAGCCGCACCGAGGGGTTGGAGCTTATCACAGAGTAAGCCAGGGTGCAGAAAACAAAGCCTGTGTCGACTCCCAGACTGCCCTCCATCCTCACATGAGGGGTGGGGGTGGGGTGGGGTTAGGGGGTGACGGAGAGAAAAATGAAAGTGGAGATTCCTCGGCTCGCTGACACAGACTCACCGGGCATCAAAGTCGAACTAAAGAGACATCCTGCAGTCTCACCCAAGCAGAGACATCTTTGACTTTAAAATAAAGAGCAGCAAAGCAGCTCGTTCCCTCGGCTCCGCAGCGTGAGATTATCCCACATTTCACATCTCATCGTTAAAACTTTAGAGAGTTCGTTTAGTGGGAGCCCGCAGTGGCGATCTGGAATATGTTCAAACACTCTCGGTTTCTAAGGGAACTATTTTTATTGAAAACGAAGCTGTGCTTGTTCACTAATTAGACAACAGAGCTGTTTTCTGTTGGAGGACACTGTTCAGGAGGAGCAGACGGTGGTTCACATGGAAACCGTGGATCCTAGAATATGATAAAGTTATGGTTGCAGACAGAGTTCTCAGACAAGAACACACAAACACAAACGTGTTGAACTCTTGCGTCTGCCTGATGGAGCGCCGTCGGCTCCAGCTTCAGATCAGATATCTTTACAGATGCAGATGTTCTGTTGGGATCACTATGAATGTTTTAGTGTCTGACTGGGCCATGTCGTCTGACAGCCGCATCACCCTGAACGTTCTGCATCAAACCAACAAAATGATAAACGACATGAGCCGACTTGTAACGTCAGCCATAATCAGAAAGCCGGGAAATGAGGTGAGAGGAGGAACACTGAGGTCTTTCTTCATCTTTTCTCTAAACGTGGAGAAGAATGCAAACAGAGATGAAGATGTGTGACCTGAGAAAAATCAGCATTAGGAAAACGTGACACCGTTGCTTAGTCCTAGCACTGCTTTGCATTTATTTAGCACAGAATCTGTGTGAATATCGGAGTTTTAAATGATCATTAATGTTTGACTTTAGGCAACAAGCTCAGAATCGTTCACACATCAAATGTTTTTGAACGGATGGATCTGCTTTCTGCAACACAAGGAGGTCAAAAGTCATCTGAAGCTGTTCGTAAACGTCTTGTTTCCATAGAAACCAGGTAATGTGCAAGAAAATGTTCTCCAACCCCCTTCTCCTACAAGCCGCCCAAATGAAATGCACGTGAAACTGTTGGTTCGGAAAACGCCACACCTTTCTGCATCACAGGGAACATTAGCATACATGACCACGCCCACTTTTGGCTTGAGACCGCGCATGGAAAGTAGTGAGCAGAGCACGTCTCAGCTAGTTAAAGCTAGTTAATAGAATGTGGAGATAAAATAAAAGATTAGTGTTGCGTTTTTCACCCAAGAACAAATGGAAGTAGCAGAAGAGTCTCGTTGCTGTTAGCCAATCAGAGGAGAGATGTTTACATTTCAGCTATTTAAATGGGTATGATTGGTAATCCTGTTGTTATCTGACCCCCCCCGCCCCCCACC
>SSNQ01034634.1:878732-888916 GCA_006942095.1 Nothobranchius kuhntae
CCCCCACCCACCCACACACACACGCACACACACACACACGCACACACACACACACACACGCACACACACACACACACACACACACACACACACACACACACACACACACACACACACACACACACACACACACACACACACACACACACACACACACACACACACACACACACACACACACACACACACACACACACACACACACACTCCTCCACCCCTGAATCAGGAGTGCCAGAGCTGTTTCTCCACGGAGAAGGGTTCACAAGCATTCATTCATACTAGAGACGGCAGCAGAGCTGCAGAAGTATGAGTGCATGAGCCCTTCCGACAAAAAAACTTGGATTTTCTTTTCTCAGTGAATCGTGTTTTAAAGAAATGAAGCCAGCCTCAGGAACAGAGAAGTCTGGTAATTGTGCGTTCCTTGTGTTTTTTATTTTTATTTTTTTATTTTTTGTCTCAAGCTTTAAGTCTCATTTCTTTTCAGTTAGTTTCTAGTTGTTTTTTTTTTTGTTTCTCTTCCTAAAATAAGTCTTATTTAGTGTGACTTAAGAGCCTAAAATAAGCTTTTCTTTTTAAAAACCTTTTATTATTGTCTGATAGCAGGATCTATTTAAATAAAAGACGAACTGAGATGTTCAGTGAAGCGGTTCTATTTAATATATGTGCGTTACAAGATAATTACTGGATTATTTCACTGAGTGAGCTTGTTGGTAATCATTTAAAATGCATCAGCCTGGATCCACAGACCCGGTCGTCCTGCATCAGTCAGACAGTTTCATCTTTAACACATCCCAAATAAACCTGAACCACCTGAGCCTGATTGCACCTCATGACATCCTGATGTCCTCTCCTCAAATCAATCCAATCAAATCAAAGATACTTTATAAATCCCAGAGGGAAATTAGAGACTGACCACAAAATAAAGACTGAAGTACTGGTTGATCGTTTTAAATAGAGAGAAACACGTCGATTTAAAGTTTGCTTCGAAAAAGAAAAAAGCAGCAACTGAATGAAAGATCTAAAGAAATGAGCGGGTTTTTCACCTGACTGGAGCAGTTTGTGCTTCCTGCCTGAGGGAAGCAGAATGGCTGATGGTCTGTAACTCACATATGACAGACGCCCAACTGTGAAATATATTCTGAGCAGGACTTTTCCTCGCTGGAAAGGAAAATGGTCGCCTTTTTTTTTTGTAAATTAGTGTGAAAAATAAATTCACAAGTGGAGGGAGTCAGAGTTGGGCTGAGAAATGTCTCCTGGCTTTTGGTGCATGTCTCCTCTCTGAAAAATGAGTTTAAACCCCGACTCGTTTTGTTCGTTAATCACAATCAGGTCTGCAGGATTTAATTATTAGAGAGCGTTAATCAGCCTGACAGCTGCACGTCTCTTTCAACACGAGCAACTGTTAAACCAATCAGTCATCTTCCTCTGTCGTTAGTCTGAGTGAGCTTACCGTGGAACCACGGGTGCATCAGGCCCGATTAATGGGACGTACTGCTTTTTATTCTTTAAACGAGCTGCAGCAATTAGTGGGAGTCTGTCATTTTCATTTTCACATTATTTTACTTTTCTTCTTGAACAATTTCTGTCTGGTAATGTGTTCCAGTCTGGTGGCGGCGGAGTGGAGACGGGCAGCGAGCTCCGGCCGCGAGCCCATTCATGTGTCACAGCCAATCGTCTCCAAAGGTGATACCATAGGACGGCAGAAGGACAGCCGATTAACACCACGCTCCAATCTTCAACTCTTAATTACATTTTTTCTTTCGGTTCTGACACTTCCCTCTCTCTCCTCGCACAAGCTGATAGGGCCATACGAGGGGAGGAACGGGAGGTTGATGACACGTCCCAGACCCGTGCAGGTGTGCACTGATAGATGCTGCAGACTCACTAAAAGCCTCAGAACTGAGCTGGACATAATTAAAATTGCAATAAGTTGTCCTTTCAGTTCCATCATGCTGTCCATCAAGAGTCGGATGCATCAGCACCAGTCGGCTCGCTGGTGATTCGGCAGCTTTAGCAGACACGGACGTCAAAGCATCCATTAAGATGGATCATCAACCATCTGAGACCAACCAGGTCTTGTTTAATAACCAGGGGCAGTTCTGGGGGGCTCCGGGGTGGACCAGTGCCACCACAACAACAAGCTTGGACCCCTTTGTGGACCTCTACGGGCCGATCAAACTCCACAGCACCACAGAAAGCAGCCATGGTGTTGATGTTCGGGAGAGACGGAGCGACTCGGTCCAATCCAGAGACGAGCTTCGGGAAGGGTCTGCTCATCACGAGGTGCATTGCGGGTGATGAGCAGCAGCATTAGCGTGCCAAACGAAAGCAGCTAGCTACACGACGTAACTCCTTCTGACGCGTCGAGCGTGTCCACAGTCGAGGACTTTAGATGAGGCTCTGCTCATGAAGGAGTCCCCAAACAAAGCTCTACTCCGACACTCCCAGATGCTGGAGGTCATCTCAGACCGTCAGGAACTTTCAGATGTAGCCGGGTCACGAACAGCAACACCAGCGTCCTCTCTGCTGTTATTTTCTGTTCTGTAAAATCACAACAAAATAACAAAATCTATCTCGATTTTACATTTCTGCTGACTTGTGAGTCTTTTATGAATGACTGAACTGTTTAAAGAAGAAGAAATGGTCTTTTCGATACTGCCTCTCAAGATAAAAATCATGAAGCACTTCACAAAAACAAAAAAATTTAAATATAAAGAAGAATTTAGAAAATGATTACAAATATGTATAAATAAGCAAAAATAGACTGTTGACAAACTGAATATCAAAGTTTTATCAACAGAACAGAGAGCTGACGATGATCAAATCTCCATCAGCTGTGAGATCTGGTTGCCATGGTGATGGAAATGTCAGGAACTGCTCCAGCCCCTCTGACAGTTGGTCTCATTTACCCCTAATTAGTTGTTTATTGGACTCACCTACCCCGTGTTATCCTACCCATGTGTTTCTGATTATCCTTGTGTATTTACTGCCCCGGTTTTGCACTTGTCCGTTGTCGGATCATTGTTGTGTTACGTTGTTCCTGTTGTATCATCCGACCTGCCATTATTCATTAAATCCACTTTTTTTCATGATCTGGCATTTCTGCCTCCTGGTCCAGCTCCACCACACATGGGTCCACCACCATCTACACTCCACCGTGACAGGAAAGAATCACCCTGACTGAACTTTCCCTGAAACTTTGTCTCAAACTGCTTTAGACTGAACTTCTACTCCTAATAACACAAATGGATGAAAAGACCTGAAACAGAACTCCAACTTCCTTTGGTTCTGCAGAAAAATCCTGCTCTCGTTTCCTCCAGTCGCTCCATCCGCCTGGACAGCTGGGAACTCCTTCATTTGTTTCTGCAACGACTTACACGGAAGTGCAGCAGTTTGTTGAGACCAACAACCAGATCGTCCAATGAAGTTTGTAGACAAAACTGAGAGAACTACTTCATTTTAAACATGTTTTAATCTTTATAGCTGTATGATGTTAGAACTAGAAATGGGTACCGAATTCTGTACTTTTTAAGGTACCGACCGAATTCCACAGTACTGACTGAGCACCGATTCACGTCATTTGAAACGGTGCCTCGTTTCGGTACCCGTCCTTCATAACGAGAACTTGTCTAGACAGCTGCGCATGCGCAAGAGCGTTACGTCGGTCGTTGCGAGCGAGTTGTAAACAGAGCAGCATGGTAGAAAGAACGCACGCTAAAGCTTGGGTCCACTTCACTAAATGTGATGGGTAACTGGGTGATGATGAAACCAGCGACAACGATCTAAGTGAGACATCCTCATCTTAATCTGCTCCGGTAGGTAAATAAAATGTTTAAGATAACGTTAGCTTGATTTGTTAGCTTCCGTTTCACTAATGGTGCGTTCGCTTTCTCCTCGGAACTCCGAATTTCCGACTAGAAGAACATGAACGCGCTCTAAAGTTTGGCTTCACTTTACTAAATGCGACGGGTGATTGGGTGAAGATGAAACCAGCGACAACGATCTAAGTGTGAGGCATCATCGTTTTAATCTGCTCCAGCAGCTAAATAAACTGTTTAAGATAACGTTAGCTTGATATGTTAGCTTCCATTGCCACCATTGTTATCAGCTAATGGTGCGTTCGCTTTCTCCTCGGAAATTCTAACTTCCCAGTAGGAAAAATCAAATGAAAAAGGACGGCAAAAGGAATGAAGATACACAGTAAATTTAGTTCACAGTAAAGATGTTTGCTTCAGTTTAATTATCAGCTTATAAAACTACAAGGACGATGTTAAAATACAAACAGTTGTGTGTTATTTATCGTGATATTTATCAAATATGGTTATAAATTGAGAAAAATATGTATTTAATTATAAAAGAGAATTAAAATATTAAACACTCAAAAGTATCGAAAATTGGTACCGTTAAGTACCGGTATCGATTCCTAGGTACCGGGAATTAGTACCGAATCGATTCAAAAGTCAAAGGTACCCATCCCTAGTTAGAACGCTGTTAAGAGGCATGAAAACATTGTCATTAGTTTAGTTTCAACCAGGATTTACACGTGCTCCCTTGACCTTACTGCTCTGATGCAGCTCACAGATAAACAAGTAACTGTCGGCCATCTTTGAGCCCAGGAATGAGAGGGCAGCCCAGCGGGAATGTTTTAAAAACATCTGGAAGAGAAACCATTGTTGGGGAAGAATGGGAGTGAAATCCCAGAATAAAATGTTTTAAACTGGGATGTTTTTAGTCGTTAATCAAAAGTAAACTTTTCCATGAATCAATGAGAAGGATAAAACTAGAATTTGTTCAGATTTTTTACGTTTCTAAATATTCAGAGAAAAACAACTTCATGTTCATCAAGAATAATTTATGGGGACAAATAATTTATGAATAAGACAAAAACTCAAGTAAGAAAGAAAAAACAAGGAACGTTTTATCGTGTATAAAATTTTTCACATTAGAGCAGAAATAAAAATGGGGGGGGGGGGGGGGGTCTATCTTCAGCGGTCAACGGGCAATCAGGCGGGGTACACCCTGGACAGAGAGCCAGTCCATCGCAGGGCAACACAGAGACACAAAGGACAAACAATCACACACACACCTAAGGACAATTTGGACAGACCAATCAACCTAACAGTCATGATTTTGGACTGTGGGAGGAAGCCGGAATACCCGGAAAGAACCCACACATGCACAGGGAGAACATGCAAACTCCATGCAGAAAGATCCCAGGACGGGAAGTGGCCCCAGGACCTTCTTGCTGCAAGACAACAGCTCTAACTACTGCGCCACTGCACAGCCATGTTGAAAAACAAATACATAATAAGAAGACTTAAAATACTAAACAAGAAGTTTGTGAATCAATAAAATATTAAGAGATTAAACATGTTTTAAATTCAGTTGGTTTTTCCAAAATAACCTAAATATCAATATAAATGAGACCATGTTTGTTGTAGGGATCTAAATTTAGTCTCTCATGAATCAAAAACTTTTGTCAAGCTCATTTTGACTCACATTTACGTTATCATGGAATAATGAATACTCACATTTAATTATTCTTGGATCTTGCGAGATTTTTCCTTGACTCTTTCCTAAAATAGGCTTAAATCCCATTTTTTTCTAATTAATTGTGTTTCTTTATGTTGGATTTTGGGGGCGTTTTGGGGATTCTTATCTGAGGCCGTGATATTCTCATGGCCTCAGATAAGAATCTTGTGTCTGTTCTAGTCTTGTTAGATCTCAGTGCTGCCTTTGACACAGTTGATCACAATGTTCTTTTAGAAAGACTTGAACATGTTGTAGGGATCAAAGGAACAGCGTTAGGCTGGTTTAAATCCTACCTGTCTGACAGATTTCATTTTGTAAACGTACATGACAAATCTTCTTCATACTCCAGGGTTACTTGTGGAGTACCACAGGGTTCAGTGCTTGGACCAATTATTTTTACTATATATATATATATATGTGTGTGTGTGTGTGTGGAAATGTGAGTGTCTTGTCAGTGTCCCGATTGATCATGTGCCCTGGCTACTTGGCCAAGGGGATGTCCCTTTGGCTGACTGGTAATCACACATGACTCACCTGGGAGTCTGGGGATCGAATCCCGCCCGGGCCCTCATTTCTCCACCTTGCCACATATGCTCCCAATTGGTAAAATCATTAGACAGCATGGGATAAACTTCCACTGTTATGCTGACGATACTCAGTTATATTTATCCATTAACCCTGATGAACCTAATCAGTTGGGTAGATTACAGGCTTGTCTTGAGGACATAAAACATTGGATGACTCTAAACTTTTTGCTTTGAAATCAAGACAAGACGGAAGTTCTCATCTTTGGACCAGAAATCCAGAAAAGGAAATTGCTTAGCCAATCACTTGACCTGAATGGCATTAAATTAGTCTCCGAGAACAAAGTAAGGAACCTTGGTGTTATCTTTGACCAGGACATGTCATTCAAATCCCAGGTTAATCAGGTTTGTAGGATTTCCTTTTTCCACCTTCGGAATATTGCTAAGATTAGAAGCATCCTTTCCAGGAGTGATGCTGAAAAACTAGTTTATGCATTTATTACATCAAGACTGGATTACTGTAATTCATTAGTCTCAGGAAGTCCACAGAATGTAGTTAAAAGTCTTCAGCTTGTCCAAAATGCTGCAGCTAGAGTTCTGATGAGAATTAAAAAGAGAGATCATATCTCTCCTGTCTTAGCTTCCCTACATTGGCTACCTGTTAAATTCAGAATAGATTTTAAGATCCTTCTTCTCACATATAAAGCTCTTAATAATCAAGCCCCATCATACATCAGTGATCTGATTGTTCCATACGTTCCTAACCGAGCACTTCGCTCTCAGACTGCAGGTCTACTGGTGGTTCCCAGAATATCTAAAATTAGGATGGGAGGCAGATCTTTTAGTTATCAGGCTCCTCTCCTGTGGAACCAGCTCCCAGCAGTGTTTTTCTCCCCAGAAAAAGCTACAATTATGTTCTGCTGAGCTGTGGCTAACCACCTAAACATTCTCCCTCTCCTGATAATAACATTTTACTCTCTTTGACGTTGGATGTGCTACTACTACTTTACCCGATTAATTATAGATCCACTAGGATAAATACAATAAAGTTTTCTCTCACCAAATAGAATATTTACTAAGAAATCACAATGTAACCATAGAAACGCTACTTGGTGTGTGTGTGTGTGTGTGTGTGTGTGTGTGTGTGTGTGTGTGTGTGTGTGTGTGTGTGTGTGTGTGTGTGTGTGTGAAGTACTATGTGAAGTGCCTTGAGACGACTCTTGTCGTGATTTGGCGCTATATAAATAAACTTTAATTGAATTGAATTATATGTATATGTATAACTAATTTTTCATAAATTGTGCCATATTTATTATATTGCATAGATGCTCTGACACCGCGTGGTGCCTCCCGATGTGTTGGGCTCCCATCGTGTCAGAAAAAATCGCTTGGTCATTCATCATCAGTTTTAGCTGCTTCGGATGTGATAATGTGTTGCAGTATCAGTGGGTGGGGTCAAACTCTGAAATTTTGGGGGGGAGGAGCTCAAACAATGTTTGGTCATCAAAATATTCAAAACCAAATGTAAACACAAGTTACTACTAAAATACAGGACAGAGGAAGGATGATGAAGGATTGTTTATCAAGCACTTAGGACAGAAATGTTCACAATTATTGTGTCAAATTCAACTTTTATTTATTTATTTTTTTCATTAATTATAAATCTGATATATTATCAGGGTGACATGATGTAACTTCTTCCGGCTCTTGGAGAGTACAGACGCTTTTTTTCCTCCTCTCCTCCCTATCTTATCCCAAGGCTCTTTGTCTGTCTCTGGGTGTACGGCTGCTTCTGCAGTTTTTTTCTGGAAACTGAAATTACTAAAATGGACCTGGTCAGTTGGTCACTTAACGCGACTGACAAAATTTTCTCAACGATGAGAACGGGAGAAGGGGCTCCCGGGTGCCCCTCTGGGACAGAACCAGCTGGGTATATCATGGACTCCTGGAAACAGTGGAACCTGATCTGCCTCTCTCAGCTGTCGTAGAGGATTCTGAAGACGTCTGGATATTCGTGGTGTTGGTGTCAGGTTTCCTGCTCTTTGGCCTAGGAGTCTTCCTGGCTTACTGGAAAATGAATGAGCTGTCGAGGAATATTGGCTCTTTCCCAGAGCTCAGGGATGGATTACACCGTGCTGTGAACGCACAGACTCATATAATTGTCGAGGTGAGTCGTAAGCTTGGAACTTTGGCTGAGATTCATGCTTTGGCACAAAAGATGGATGCCATCAAGGAGCGAGTGGACGAATCAGCACGGATTGGGATAGATTAATCTACACCATTTTTAGGATTTTGAGAGGATGAGGACCAACAGAACTTTAAGACAGAGAGGAAATGATCTCTGTTTGGCCCCAAAACAAGTTCTAATCTGAATCTGGTGCCCTTGAGCCCGTTAGGCTGGAATGAATACTCCCCCCTCAGAAGAAATGTGGAATGCTGCCGTCGCTATGGCAACTCTGTCTCTCTATTCCAGCCTGGGCGGGACTGCGAGCTGTGAAGGCCGCTGAATCGTTCCAGGAGTCACTGTGCCCTCCAAACCCCAACAACCTCTCTCCGCTGTCCAGAATGAGGTGACGTGCGCTGCTTAACGTGGCTGCAGCCACTGACGTGTGGAGAGTCCCAAACCCACCACCCCACCTAGTGGACACTTATGTTGTGTTGTCTGAAGTCTGTTGCATTTCTGTCTGAAGTGTTTTTTGCAGAGCAAAGCTGCCCTCCTGGTGGGAGGGTAACTCTGAAGTGCCTTTTTTTCCTCCACCTGAACCAATCCTCATGTAACCCTCTGATCTCTATTAAGGTAGCGCGACTCAGGGTTGTGAATGACCACAGCCACCAATTCTTGTCATGTGTCTATGTCCATGTATGTCTGATCTCTGAATTGTGTGTGCTGAAACTCTCATTTCCCTCTGGGATTAATAAAGTATCTTTGATTTGAATTGAATTAAAGAATGATGAAAGTTTGTTAGTATTGATTATTATTGTATTTATTGTTAACAGTAATAATATTATTTTATTAATATTATCATCATCATTAACATTAGTAATATTGTTATTATGGAACATGTATGTATAATTTGCTCTAGCTTGTCCCCACTCCCTTTGGACATAGGCCTTTGATTTATTCTTGATGTATATTTTTACATGACTTGTTTTTAAAATGTGTTGTCTTATGTTCAAATAAACATTAAAAAAAGTATCAGACTTTTTCCACTCATGCATGACTTTGATGGATTCGGTTTGATCACATGGGAGCCTGAAAAACTTTTGCAGCGGGCGTTGCGTATCCAGCCAAGCTTCAGTGCAGCGGCAATAGGCTCTCCATCAACCAATTAGAGGAAGAAAAGGTCAGACAGCAGAAGAAAGGAGATAAAAGTCTGATTCTGTTGGTTCAGTTGCTAATTTTGACCATTCAGCTGCTGTCAGTCTGATAAAGCCTCACCAGAGTCAGGCGCACGCCCTCCCAATCGCTGAGGTCACCTGATGCCGAATGGACCTAAGAGATGAACACGTATCTAAAACGAGATTGTGTAAAACAACAACGAGAGCCAGTTTTTAAAGTTTGACAGGATAACAGCGTGTAGTCACAGGGACTTGTATAAAAATCATCCTTGAGGTAAAAACAGCAGATTTTACATCTGACTTGTTTTAATAGGCTACAGATTAAAATATGGTCTCAATAAATAAATAGACATTTTCCCACTTTGTTTGATTATCTAATTATTTAATTGTGCACAATTATCATTATTATTTCATCAATCCAAAACAATGTAATAACATGAATGGATGAATGTTACTGATGCTGCACTTCCTGTTTACTCTAGACTGGATTTGTGTTTTTGATGCACAAACATTCTTTAAATGGTAAAAACAAGTATTGATGCAAATCTGACCCTGTGATGCAAAACTTTGATTTTTTAATGAAAAATGACTTGTTGCAGCACAGAGATGGAGGCCGAGTTTGGCTGGTTGATTCCTGCTGGAATGTGAGGCTGGTTCCATCCCTCTAAAAATAAATAAAGCTGCTTTGTCGCCTCAATTAGACAATTAAACATTTTGTCATTAGTGAGAAGATCAGTACAGAGGGCTGCTCTCGGGGTGAGGAGCTAAACAGCAGCTCTTCTCCAGCTG
>SSNQ01034634.1:888951-908207 GCA_006942095.1 Nothobranchius kuhntae
GTCTGATTCTGTTGGTTCAGTTGCTAATTTTGACCATTCAGCTGCTGTCAGTCTGATAAAGCCTCACCAGAGTCAGGCGCACGCCCTCCCAATCGCTGAGGTCACCTGATGCCGAATGGACCTAAGAGATGAACACGTATCTAAAACGAGATTGTGTAAAACAACAACGTGAGCCAGTTTTTAAAGTTTGACAGGATAACAGCGTGTAGTCACAGGGACTTGTATAAAAATCATCCTTGAGGTAAATGTCACGCGAGGGTACACAGGAATAAACCCAAATGCAGGAGACAGGATGACCAGATCCGATACTGATTACTTTAATAACAAAAAATCACCACATAAGTGGGAAAAGGACTTCACGGGGAATACAAAACAAAACTACCACAGACTCGAAACAAAGCTATGCTCTAAACACCAGAAACTCTTCACAACAACGCCACACCATGCACAGGAAGCAGCTGCTTAAATACATGGTGTGGCAATCAGGGAACTGCAGTCAGCTGCGGCATTCCCCGATGCTCCAAAGAGGGGCAGGAACAGCAGGAAGAGCCACAGCCAACCTACACAGAGAAAGAAAAACACGCATTAAAACAATCAGGAGGAGTAACCCATAACAGTAAAAACAGCAGATTTTACATCTGACTTGTTTTAATAGGCTACAGATTAAAATATGGTCTCAATAAATAAATAGACATTTTCCCACTTTGTTTGATTATCTAATTATTTAATTGTGCACAATTATCATTATTATTTCATCCATCCAAAACAATGTAATAACATGAATGGATGAATGTTACTGATGATGCACTTCCTGTTTACTCTAGACTGGATTTGTGTTTTTGATGCACAAACATT
Source organism: Nothobranchius kuhntae (assembly GCA_006942095.1). Lineage (NCBI taxonomy): Eukaryota > Metazoa > Chordata > Actinopteri > Cyprinodontiformes > Nothobranchiidae > Nothobranchius > Nothobranchius kuhntae. Next base: position 889,807 of record SSNQ01034634.1, read on the forward strand.
CTTTAAATGGTAAAAACAAGTATTGATGCAAATCTGACCCTGTGATGCAAAACTTTGATTTTTTTAATGAAAAATGACTTGTTGCAGCACAGAGATGGAGGCCGAGTTTGGCTGGTTGATTCCTGCTGGAATGTGAGGCTGGTTCCATCACTCTAAAAATAAATAAAGCTGCTTTGTCGCCTCAATTAGACAATTAAACATTTTGTCATTAGTGAGAAGATCAGTGCAGAGGGCTGCTCTCGGGGTGAGGAGCTAAACAGCAGCTCTTCTCCAGCTGCTGTCATGTCTGAATGAACTTATAGATGCTTTCAACACAAAACTTAAAAACAATCATCCGGCCTCTTTAGGAGATGAAGTGGTCACTACAGACAGACCGGACACAGCCTGGTTCCCCTAAGCAGCCAGCTGGAAGCAGGTCCAGAATCAGCCTCCAAACAAGCAGCTGGTGTTCATGTGGAGCTGCTGTTGCATTGTGGGAACACAAAGATGAAGCAGAACAGAATGTTCATGTGATCTTTTTTATTTTGCAGAGAGGGAATCGATCAGCATGAAGGAAAAAGACTTCTGAATGTAAAAATATTCATGACTGTCCTTTTAGCTCATCTCCTGCACGTGCACCTATTGCACAGCTCTGAATCCGACGTGAAGCTTTCCTGTGTGCCGTGAGATGAAACTCATCTCACCTGGGTGTGGTCCTCTTTGTTCCGCTCCTCTATAGAAAGGATGTGTGAAGGAAGGAGAACGAAGACTCTGATGGGCGGAGCGATGTTTGAGGATGAGAGGAGCAAACTGTCTGCTGGTCTCAGATCAGGCCTAATTCAGCAGCAGCTAAAGGAGGACGCATCCATACCTACCTCTTCTCCTCCTCCCTCTCTCTTTCTTTTCAGCCATGTCTGCTGCTGGATGTGCTCCTGCCCCCCCATCTCTCTGTCCTGCCCTCATTCCCTTCATGCTGTCTGAACGTTCAGGACTTTCATTGGCTCCCCTGACTCTGACCGGACTCTGAGGACCACTGAAGTTGAGTCCTCCTATCCAAGAGCTGACATCTCCTCTCAATTAAGTAAGGGCACCTTCTCTTCAGACAGCATCAGTGGTCAGTTAGAAACAGGATCTGGTCCTGCAGGTTTTGTCAGTGGAGTCGAACAAACCTGTCCAATTAGGATGCAGCGGGTTACCCTTTAAGGGACAGCAGTGTGACGTTTGAACGGTGCTCAGGGGAAATCTAATGTGTTCCTTCGTACCTTCTCTATGGAAAATCACTCAAATTAGAAAAAATGTTTAACTAACCTCAAAACTCAGGACAAGATTACTTTGGTCGCTCGCTGTTTAAAGATCAACTTTACTCATATTTCTAATACATCTGCAGTGGACTGTAGTAGGAATGAATATCTTGTAAATCATACTTTGGGGAAAAAAAGCTCCGGTGCGTCTGAGGACAAATTATTCAGCCAGAGAAGAAAGTATTTTTTTCTGTCTGCTTTGCAACTTTGATGTTGTATTCCCACAAATAACACAAGCCTGGAGTTCTGCCGTGTGGTGGAGTTGCTAATGCTAACGGTTAGCCTCTACCAGCTGAGACGTTCTCTGCCGTTTCCTGGATGCTAAACCAACAACAGCTTTCCCCGTCGTGAGTCAAGATGAGTAAGTCCATGAATGTTAAGTGACAGTGTGATGTAGCTGTGTCAGGTTTTTGTTTCCTAGAGGTTCACCATCTATTTTCTATCAGAAGCTAATGCAGGAGATAGGTGTAGGAGACCATTTCCATGTTCAGCCTGCATGAAAAACTCAGAATGAACCGTTATAATCAGAAATAATCATTAAAAAATGGGTTTTCAGTGAAATTGACCTTTAAAGCATTGACTTGAACTTATTTCGTAAACCTTCATTAAGAACATCTGGTTCTACTTGCTGCAGAACGTTAAAACTTGATATGATTAAATATTGTGCAGCTGCTTTAGTTCACGGCTAAATGAACAGAAGTCTTCTTGTCAAACAATAAGAACAAATATTTAAAACCAGGTTTTTTTGTTTGTTTTTTTACTATTTGACTGAATTATATGTTCTGCTTTGGGCCTTAAAGTCAGAGCTGAAACTGCCTGAATGTTGAAAATATTTATGCAAAAAGTCACCAAAAGTATTTTATATCAGAAATCAACTTTAAAAAAATCTATAAATGCAGCACAGAGCAGCAGCGAGCATAAATACCTACAGATAAGCATGACTATGTTCAGACTTTTACGGAAGTCGATTCACGTCAGTACAAAGAAAATATCCAATAATGAAAAATGTACTCATTAAAAATCTTGTTTGATGAGAAACGTTCAAGTGATAATCAATGAAAGTCACTTTAATGAGAAAGTTCCTCAAATAATGTGAACAATATCTCGTACTACTGAGAAAGGTCATAACAGTAAAATGGCGGTAATACGTGATGGCGTTCTACTCAGGATGAGCGAGGCAGTTTTCCCAGGTTTTTAATGTTTAACTATTGGGAAGCAGCGTCATAAAAATGGTGGGAGAGCACTGAACAAAGGTGGATAAATCAACAAATTAAACTCCCCAGATCTCTACTCTGCAGACTGCCAAACACACCTTGTTGCCAAAGCAACAGACTGACAATTCTTTGTTTAACAACAAAACATGCACAGATTTTACACATAAATGAAACATGTCTAATGTAATAACAGGAAGTACTTTTTCTGCATGTTGTTTTATCAATGTAAAACGGTTTTAAAGTTTAATAATGTGAAGACCACAAACAGGAAGTCAAATTTCACATTGAAAGCTGCACCTCAACAATAAAGAGCAAGTATCATACATTTGTGGAGACAAGAAATCCAGGTGAGAGTTGTTTTCTTCGTTGTTTTTAAGTGGAGGAATACATCCATCGGACTAATTACTGCTTCTTAGAAAGACATAAAGATATCTTCTCCCTTTGGATCTTCTGGACGAGAATCAAACATCCCGCGAGATGTCGGCATTTCACCTTTTAGAGTATCATCATTATGAGATGTTAGTCGTTATTTCATTTCATTTATTTATAAAGCCCCTTCTGTGACCAATGCAGATGCCCAAGGTGCTGAACACAACACAATAAAAACACAAAACCATCAGAATCAAATATAACAATCGTAAAACCAACATAAAATCAATTAAAAGAGGAGAGTAAAAGCAATAAATAAAATCCTGAAAACGATTAAGAGGCCGGGGCAACGAAACCGGGTAAAATTAAAGACGACGTTAATGTATANTTGGACATGGATGAACTAGCACCTAGAGGTGAATGGAGACTTGCAAGAGTTCTAGAGACTGTCAATGGAAAGGATGGACTTGTACGAAAAGTAAAGATCTCCCTCGGAGAAAAGAGACTCAACAACAAAGGTCAACGCGTTAATAAGTTATCAGTTGTAGAGCGTCCAGTACAAAAACTTGTTTTGGTGTTAGAAAGTACTTAAGTTCTTCTTGGGTCATTTTGTTTGAGAAAATTTTTCATTTCTCTTCTTATGTAAACCAGTCATTCATAATTTTGGTGGGAGTGTAGCTAACCCTAAAATGACATCTTCTTTTGCTTGTATTTTAATTTGGCACAACTTGCCTTTATTTATAATCCGTTTTTATCAACTTCCTGTTCGAATGAAAAGCTTTTATTTTGAAGGGTCTATTTCCTGTTCTAACAGTTAACGCAAGCTAGCTTAACAGCGATAAAACGGCCAAAGCAGCTTTGACGGAGATCTAACATGGATTTTGCTATTAGCAGCCCCCTTGATAGAGGCACAAGCTCTTACGGTGAAATTGAGGGTCATCGTCATTAAATCCAAAACTTCATCAGTAAAGTGTCATCCTTCATTCGGGGGGGTATGCTACACCTGGAATGCCTTGACAAAAAAATGGGTCTTAAGGTGAATCTTAAAACCCCCCAATGAGGGTGACTGACGTACCTCCAAAGGCAACTGGTTCCAAAGTGCAGGTGCCAACACCGAGAACGCACGGTCCCCCCGTGACCTGCACTTGGTGCGTGGAACGATCATCAGCTCCCTGCCGGCTGAGCGAAGGGCCCGCGAGGGGGCATGTCTATGCGAAAGGTTGCCGAGATATGCTGGAGCCGTTCCTTGTAAGGCCTTGTGTGCCAGCACCAAGACCTTGAATTTTGCCCTGTATTGCACAGGCAGCCAGTGAAGGGATGCCAACACAGGGGTGATATGTTCCCTGCGCCTAGTGCCTGTCACGAACCTAGCGGCTGAGTTTTGTACAAACTGCAAGCGTGCTACCGCACCCTGACTAAGGCTGGCATACAGTGCACTGCAGTAGTCGAGCCTTGAAAGAACAGAAGCATGTGTGACAGTCTGTAGATGTACTCTGGACAGCAGGGGCTTAATTCTGGCTAGTCGGCGTAAGTTAAAAAACACGATCGCACAACCCGGTTGATATGCGCGTCAAATTTAAGGGCTGAGTCCAGTTGCACTCCCAAATTTCGGATGGTGGTCTTCATGTTAGATGCTAAAGGGCCCAGATTCACAGCATCGCATGGGCGTGTAGGCATGCCAGGGCTAAGGACAATTACTTCAGTCTTAGCGTCATTCAGATGTAAAAAGTTTGTAGCCATCCAGAAGCGCACATCCTCTGAGGCATCTACAAGCTTTGATATTGACCCATTGACCCCCCCGCTGAAGGGGGAGGTAGATCTGACAGTTGTCAGGATAAAAATGAAAACGCATGCCGATCCGCCGAAGAAGATTCCCCCACGGTAGTAAGTAGATGGCAAAAAGAAGCGGACCCAGTACAGACCCCTGTGGCACACCCCACTTGAGTCCCGCCCAGGTCGAGGAGGTTTCACCTACACTGACACAAAAACTCCTGTCGGATAAGTAGGAGCGTAGCCGTTGTAGGGCTGCACCGGTAATTTCCGCCCAACGTTGTAGCCGATCCAAAAGTATGTCATGATCGACCGTGTCAAAGGCCGCAGACAAATCTAGCAAACCCCCCGTCACAAGCTAAAAAACATCATTAAGAACCATTACAAGTGCAGTCTCGGTACTGTGACCTGCTCTGAACCCTGACTGAAAGATCTCCCAGAGGTCGTGAGTGTCTAAAAATGCAACCAGCTGTAAATATACAACCCTCTCAAGCAGCTTAGATATGTAAGGTAGATGTGAGATAGGTCTGTAATTGGCCAACACAGTTTCCTCCATCCCCTTCTTTTTCAGCAGTGGTCATACAACAGCCCTCTTAAAGGTAATCAAAAAGTGACTTTTTATAAATTTCATAGGACACGTGAAGTTTGTCTTGCTTCCACTTTCGCTCAGCTCTCCTGCAGGCCTGCCTGGAGGCCTGGGTCTCATCAGACATCCATGGCTCTGCCCCATGCCCTCCTTTCCTAATCTTAAAGGGAGCATCATCATCCAAAACAGATGTGCAGAGCGTATCAAAACGAGTAATAAACTCTTCAGCAGGGAGGTGGGCTAAGAGAAGATCCTGTCCTGCTAGACCAAATCACTCACTGAATCTCGCCACCTTAGTAGGATTTATGGCACGACTGCACCTCTCAGGAAGAGAAGCTGGGACAGAACACTAAAATTACATAAAATCGGAGAGTGGTCTGAGAAAACAGGCCTCAACGTGTCCACATTAATGGACTGAAGACCAGAGGAAAGAACCAGGTCAAGAGTGTGACCCTTCACATGTATAGGACCCTTAACCCACTGAGAAAGATTCAGTGAACTTAGGTGCAAAAAGTCCTCGACCATCGTCTTATCAGGGATATATGGATGTTAAACTCTCCTACAATCAAAATCTGATCATATTTCAACACATTCATAGCCAAGAAATCAGCAAAGTCTTTTAGAAATTCCACATTCAGTCCAGGCGGGCGATAAATCAACGCCACAAAAAGTTGAGGAAAAGGTCCAAGTTCAAAAGATCAAACCTCAAAACTAGAAAAAGGACTTAAAGGGATAATCTGTTTGCAGCTGAAACCTGATTTATAAACAATGAGGAGCCCCCCGCCCCTGCCCGCAGTTCTTGGCGCATTAAAACAACTACAGCCTGCAGGTAATAATTCCAACAGGGCACTCGTGTCTCCCATCGGCATCCAGGTTTCACAAACACCCCAAAAATCTAGCCCTTGTTCCTCAAAGAAGTCTTTCAGAATAAAAGTTTTGTTCGATACCGACCTTGCATTAACCAGGCCGAGGCGAGCCGACGACTAAGTGTTTAGTCCAGTTGCAGCAGAATCCAGAGACACGGGCGCAGTTGACATGTAGTCCACATGACGCAGATTAGCAAGGTTGGCACCCTTCCTGCGGTAGCAAAACCCCCGGAATACACGTTGCGACGGAACATCCAAGTCGAAGCCCACCAATGGCACCAAGCAGGATGGTGGAGGATCCAACAAACACGACGGCACCACGAGAAGACGTCCAGGCCCACACAGCCCGGCGAGCTCCTTCCAGGACCGGGGCGGTTTGGCACGTAGGTGCACATGTTTCCCACCTCAGCAGCCACGACGCCTGCGGCGCCTCCTCCGCTGATGACGACCGGATGCACGCCGCGGAGGGACGGGTTGCACCGAGAGGCTCCAAAATGAGCACGGGGGACTAAAATCCCCCCGGCTCCTCACAATCACCGGGCTGATGAAACGACATCAGGCCGGAGTTCCAGAAGCGTTGCTCGATCATGTCAGCAGTAGGAATGCACTGTCCACACAAAGCACAACAACCAAAAAGGAAAAAACATGTACAGAGGAGAGTGTCCATGAGACAGACGGCGTGCCACACACACCGCCGCCATCTTGTCTTCACGCCACACAAGAAGCTTTCTCTTTAAAATCAGATATAAATCTTGTTTTAACACAAAACTTTCTAATTTCTGCGAGATTCTGCTCTGAAATGTTTTCCCCGCTCTGACTTTAATATGCTTCCGTAGATTCAACATCAATACTAGAAATTTTTTTAGATCTTGTTTTTAACTAAAAACAATTTTAAAAGACGGTTATTTATTGGTTTGAAGCCTTTTGTGTTCTAGATATTAAGTACTCAGCTAAAATATTTACTCAGGGAAGAGATGGACCTCTCCCCACGGTTGTGCACCACACGTGTTTGCACTTAGGTCACCAATGTAGCTAGCAATAACCCTGCTCATACTAATGTAGCTAGCAATAACCCTGCTCATACTAATGTAGCTAGCAATAACCCTGCTCATACTAATGTAGCTAGCAATAACCATGCTCATACTAATGTAGTTAGCAATAACCCTGCTCATACTAATGTAGCTAGCAATAACCCTGCTCATACTAATGTAGCTAGCAATAACCATGCTCATACTAATGTAGCTAGCAATAACCCTGCTCATACTAATGTAGCTAGCAATAACCCTGCTCATACTAATGTAGCTAGCAATAACCCTGCTCATACTAATGTAGCTAGCAATAACCCTGCTCATGCTAATGTAGCTAGTAATAACCCTGCTCATACTAATGTAGCTAGCAATAACCCTGCTCATACTAATGAACCAGGAAACACCACAGCTGGATCCCAACGATGAGGAGAAGCAGCAGCTGGAGCTCAGCCGCTCCACAGAAGGAGATCAGCTGCTAGGATCCATGTTCTGCATCTTCTGGACAGAATTACATCTCAGAACCATAGCTGAAGGCCTCAACAGACCAGTGAATCCACAGAAGACCACATCAGCAGCCTGCAGACCTTTAATCTGCTGATCTGCCCTAACATCATTCAGGGACTAGAACTGGAACTCCCTCCCATCCTGGAAGAGTTCCACATTCAGGTGAGATCCAGAAAAATCTGAATAAATCGATCATTTTGAGATGATAAAATCCTGTTGAAGCATTTTTCTGCTTTTTTATCTTTACTATTATGGCTTTGTTTTGTATTTTTGAGGTTTCAGTTCCATTAACTTACCCCGTCTTTACTAGGCTGATTAGAAATGTCTCTGAGACGGTAAAGGCATGAGTTTCTGCAGCCGTGTGGTTCGAAGGACATCTTTTTCTGCAGCCCGTCTGGACTTGTGTTGAAGGGGTCGGGGCTGAACGTCACCTTTGGTTTCATTTGATTGGATCAGCAAACGACAACACCGCGGAGCAAACGTTTACGAGATTTTCTCAGAAACCAGAAAACATAAAGCATCAGATACTAAAGGAAATTGGGCTTTTAGAAACTGTTGTTATTTAAACGTACAAACTGACACATTTGAACCTGGAAACGAACAAAAAGACAGAAAAGCTCAATTTTCCAGGCGATGAATCCTGCCTCTAAACCCACACGTCGTGAGCAAAAACAAAAAGTGTCAGGGAAAATTAATTTTCTGTCCATCCAGTGTAGAACTGCTAAAGGCCGGTCTTCGGCCCAAAGGGGCTTACTGAGCTGTAGTAAACCGAGCAGAGCGATGTGCTCAGGAGAAGACAAACTAAACATTTAATATAACTGCTGGGAGCGGCCATGAATCCTCACGTCTTTATAGAGGAGGCCGGAAGCACTGCATGGTGTCCCATAAATCCCATAATTCCCACATTTCCACGGCCATTTACGTAGATTGTTAAAGTCTAAGCAGCAGAGGGGTAACTAATAAAAGCTTGTGGTTAGTTTTGTAATTTCCAGAAAGAGTAGTTTTTCATCTACAGTTGGACTTCTCCAGTATCCGGCCTTCTAGAGACATCATTCTGACTCTGTGTGCTCCATCTAATATTCCAAGCTGCAAGAAAGGTTCTGCAAGTGCGGGTTGACATCCCGGGATCACAACGTTGTCAACATGCTCCCTTCCCAAGGTTCTTCTCTGCCAAACTGCTGCTTATCGCTTCGACACTTACAGCTCATATGTTTAAATGATCATATGGTTGAATGATCATATGGTTGAATGAACAATAATGATTGAATAATAATAATGCTTTGATTAATCTGTGCCCAAATCAATGAAGTTGAATTGAATATTGTTATTACATTGAAAGATACGTTATGATCAGTAATGTTCAATATGACAAGTTAATCATGACAAGCTCACACACACGTGCATGTCTTCCTGACACAAGGCTACAGTTAAATGTCATGAATCACGTGGTTTTCTTATCCACAAATCAGAGCGTGTTCTATCTGAAGGAGGAGAGCTCTGAGGTTTGCTTGATATAACTCGGATCATTTTTCTGTTGAAAAAGTTGGGTGAGAGGAGCGGAGTAAGTTGTTTCGGAGTGGCCAATGCGGAGTAAACTCTTTTGAACATCTTTTTGACAAGCTGTCAAACCTGTTTGCATGCTGCAAAGCTGACACAGCTTAGACTCCATAAGAGTCCAACCTTGTGAGACGCAAAACGAGTCCACCTGTTTGTTGTGACCTGGAGACGAATCTGGACTGACCTGGTCGTACTGCGGTTTTTCTACGAACTTCGATACCTTGGGGTCACCCGACCCCCGACATCTCGGATCCGAAAGAGAGTCTCTGAACAGGGTACTGTACGTAGGCACAACAGGATGGCGTCTGATGTGGTTCTATAAACCATCAACTTCTAGTTTATAGCACATCCAAGTATTTCACATCCTGAACTTACATTTTCTTCCAGATACACGGTTCTGATCGCACATCACCACATTCCATTCACACATTCATCCATCACACATCGTTTTCATAACTTGTCATGTTTATAATTAGTCCAGAAAATAAAGTTTATGTTAACTGTATACTTGACTCTGTCTGAATTAATGCGAAGTGTGTTTATGGTCACTGAATAAGCAAAGAATCTTAAATTATTTTGGTTAAACTTTCAAAGATCAATCAGGTTGGTATTCTATATTAACATAGAATCATCACATCTTATTGGTCATAATTTTAACAACCCCTATCAGTAGATGTCTCTACAGATTTAAAGCGACACAAAGCCGTTTTTTTACACTTTAACAAATTCTTTAAAAAGTGGGGTTGAGTGACTGTGTTGGTAGAAACTTCACCAAATTCACACGGGCCCGCCCTCTGCTGACAGAAACAGCACTTAACAGTCGTAGAGCGGGTAGGTGCCCTAGGGGGCGCTCTTTACCTGCTTAATGGATGTTTGCAGTCTTCTGTGCTGGTAGCTTAGTTTTTTTTTTCAGTTTGCCGACTGTCGATAAAAAACAAAAGAGGAAAAAGAAGTTTGCTTTTCTGTTTGCACAACGTCAGATCCTGGATGTGAATGTAAGATAGTAACGTGTTTGGAGGCGAAGCAAAGAGTTAAACCAGAGTGAACACAACGCTAGTCTGAAAGAGCCAAAGGAGGCTACAGATTCATAGGCTAATGGTGACCTGGCTTTGTTGCTGCTGAACTTCTAAATAAGATTTTAAGTCCAACTGTGTAGATCATTTTAATTAAGCCTGGTTTATGCTTCTCTGTCAGCTCCGCAAGGGACAGACACGCACGGATTGACGGAAGCGTTTAGCTCTCATACTTCTCCGTCTCCTGGAGAGCGTTGCAAAGCAATTCCCCGACAGGACAACAGAGGGCGTAGCGCTGTTCTGTGGTATCCTGTCATGTATCGGTACAAGATAGTGTGTTTATATTGTGATTTTTGTATTTAAGAGACTTTTAACACAGACATATTTGTCTCTCATCCTCCTCCACCTCTTCATGCGCTCGCCACCTCTAAACCCACGTTTCCTGTCATTTCGTCCACAAATAAAACGCTTGCTGTGCATCTTTTCACTCCTCTAGTCACGGGGAAATTAAACATTCATGTTTTTAGAGTTTTTTCGTGAGGTATTCTTCAAGCTTCTCCGTGTCTGCCGCTTGTTATCCTCGGCTCTCTTTATGTTTTTGAGGGCGCAATGGCGGCGCTGTAGACAACAGCGGCGTCCTGACCAATCACAAGCCTGCGTTGTTCGTCTCGACTGACGGATGTTTAGAAAAGAGAGCTAGACTCCGTCCGTCCTTGCGCAGCTCTCCGGCAGGCCCTTAAGGATGGATAATGGCGTTGCGTGTCTCCGCACTGACGCGGACGGAGAAGCATGAATCAGGCTTTAGTGAGTTTATGATTCAGCAACATTTTGTTCAGGCGCTTGTGCTGCTTGAGTGATTTTCTTATCAAATCTACCCCGAAGTCGTGCTTTTCTTCAGTTTCAATGGAAAGTTGAGTCAACAAGGTGAAAAAAAACTGCTTTGTATGAGATATTTCTTTGACCTGGAGGTTCCTAAAAGTCTGACCTGATGACATTCCTTTTTTATATGATCCACCCCTGACCGGAACGTTAGTCTGTTTGATGCTTTTGTTTACTTCCTGTTTTCTAAGAACAACCTAAATGACTAAATCTATAAAAACAGAAAGCACCACTTTTGGAAGAACCTCCAGAATGTTTGATGGTGAGGAAAAGCAGACCATTTTTCCTCAGTGAGACTAATGACATTCATAGAAAATGTGACTCCATCCTGTAGAAATTCATGACTCTCAGCAGGTCAGCTGGTTTGTGTTCGGGAAAAGTCTTTAAATTCTAACAGTTTCTTTCTGCTCCCAGAAGGGTTTTGGTTCTTTACGACGGATCATCGGAATCAGGAATAAAGTTTTAATTTGATGTGAGTCATGATCAGAAAACAAGGGTGAGGTGTCAGAGAGGGAGCCAAAGAAAGAAATCAAATATGGTTAACTGTCACTTTTATAACCTGATATTAAATGTGTTATTATTATTATTATTATTATTATTATTATTATTATTATTATTATTATTATTATAATAATTATTATTATTATTATTACTGTAGTAGTGGTAATAACTAACTGTGTTTTAAAGAGTATTACCAAGTATGTTAGTACTACACAGTCAGATATGTTTATTTTATCAGCAGCAGGATGAAAACATGAGGCATCCAGCATTTGGAAAATAACAGATACTGTATTGTTTGTCGATAAGTGTCCAGATGTCTAAGTTTTAGTTCTTAAAATATACCTTTTGCAAATTTACATGTAATAAATTCACCTGTGGCTCTTATTTTCTCAACGATGAGAAGTGGAGAAGGGGCTCCCTGGAGGCCCTCTGGGACAGAGCCAGTTGGACGCATCATGGACTCCTGGAAACAACGGAACCTGATCTGCTTATTTCAACTGTCTGTAGAGGACTCTGAAGACGTCTGGATTTTCATGGTGTTGGTGTCAGGTTTCCTGCTTTTTGGCCTGGGAGGTTACCTGGCTTACTGGAAAATTAATGAGCTGTCAAGGAATTTAATTCAGTTCAATTCAATTGTATTTATAAAGCGCTAGGGATGAGCCGAATACTGGTTTCAGACGAGTATCCGGTACGGACAAAGCATTTTTGACGAATACGAGCATGAAATGAGTAAACCTGGTAAATATCTGTAATCGTGCTGAAGGAAAATCCTCATTGGGTAACTGACTGTCTTCATGCTCTGTGATTGGCCAGTCACATAGAGCGCCCGCCCCTCCCTACACACAAAACTCTCTAGCCGGCCGGGAGCACAGTCCGTCCGGCTCATCCACGCACACACACAGACAGTAACGGATCTCGCTGTGATTGCTTCACTGTTGCTCACATTTCTTCAGAACTCCCTAGGTTTTCTTCAGCTCGCCTCTTTTTAACTTGAATATTTAAAGTTACTTTTTTCATAACTTACATGGTGCATTTGACAAGACAGAGCTGACGTGCTGCGTCAGTCACTCACTACCTCCGCTCCGGTCGGGTTTTTTATTTTTTTAACTCCATCTCTCTCCCTCTCACCCTCTCTATCTCTCTCAGACACACACACCTTAATCCACATTGTTTTGTTTAACTTTGTGGGGCAAAATGCCAAGAACGTTAAGAAAAAAATCAGTTTAATCAAATTAAAATAAAAAAAAAATAAAGTTGTGTCTGGTTCTAGCATTTCATATTTCCTAGTTCCTACTGCATGTGTTCAGATGTATTAATCCATGCACTTAAATATTAATGTGCTGATTTTATTGAAACACTTGTTCTGTAATAGTTTCTTTACTATTGTGATCAAAAATATTTAATCTCAATTCTGAGGCTGCTCTGTAAATAGTTTTCAAATAAACAATACACAAAGCAACTTCTGATCAATCCATATCAATTTCAGACTTAAAATAATATATTGATGCAAACCACACCCACGTCCGGCTAAACCACGCCCACTTCCGGGTTATGCCACGCCCATTCCGAGTGAAGATACAGATACAGATAATTTAGTTGGTTGAACAGATACAGATACAGATACATATAGTGGTGTACTCGCTCATCCCTATAAAGCGCCAAATCCAGACAAGAGTCGTCTCAAGGCACTTCACATAATAAACATTCCAATTCAGGTCAGTTCATTAAGCCAATCAGAAATAATGTTTCCTATATAAGGAACCCAGCAAATTGCATCAAGTCACTGACTAGTGTCAGAGACTATACAGCAATCCTCATACTAAGCAAGCATAAAGCGACAGTGGAGAGGAAAACTCCCTTTCAACAGGAAGAAACCTCCAGAGAATCCTGGCTCAGTATAAGCAGCCATCCTCCACGACTCACTGGGGATGGAGAAGACAGAACACACACACACACACACACACACACACACACACACACACACACACACACACACACACACACACACACACACAAGACAAAGTAATGTGTCTATAGTTATTGGCTCTTTCCCGGAGCTCGGTGATGGATCACACCGCGCTGCAAACGCACAAACTCATATAATTGTCGAGATGAGTCGTAAGCTTGGAACTTTGGCTGAGATTCATGCTTTGGCACAGAAGATGGATGCCATCAAGGAGAGAGTTGACAGATCAGCACGGATTGGGATAGATTAATTACGCCATTATTGGATCGAGAGGGGTTGAGGACCAACGGAACTTTAAGACAGAGAGGAAATTATCTCTGTCTGGCCCCAAAACAAGTTCTTATCTGAATCTGGTGCCCTTGAGCCTGTGAGGCTGAAGCGATAACTCCCCCTCAAAAGAAATGTGGAATGCTGCCGTCGCCATGGTAACTGTGTCTCCCTATCCCAGCCTGGGCGGGACTACGGGCTGTGAAGGCTGTTGAATCGTTCCAGGAGTCACTGTGCCCTCCAAACCCAACGACCTCCTCCCCCTGTCCAGACTGAGGTGATGAGCGCTGCTTATCGCAGCTGCATTCACTGACGTGTGGAGAGTCCCCAACCCTACCACCCCACCTAGTGGACACTTGTGTGTGTTGTCTGAAGTCTGTTGCAGTTCTATCTGAGGTGTTTTTTGCAGAGCAAAGCTGCCCTCCCGGTGGAGGGTAACTCTGAAGTGCCTTTTTTTCTCTCCACCTGAACCAACCCTCATGTAAACCCTCTGATCTCTATTAAGGTAGCACGACTCGGGTTGCGAATGACCACAGTCACCAATTCTTGTCACGTGTCTTGCCCATGTCTGTCTTATCCAATCCAATCCAATTTTATTTATATAGCACATTTAAAAACAGCATGTCAGCCGACTAAAGCACTGCACAGAGTTAAACCTAAAAAGCCATTCAAAATACACATACATACACATTAAACACAGATAAAAGCTGTCATAAAATAGAAACACCTAAAAACAATACAAAAGTATAAAACAGCCAATAAAAGAGAAGTCAATAAAAACAGAAGTCAGTAAAACAGAAGAGAGTCACAGCATAAAAGACCGATCATTGACCAAAAGTTAAATTAAAAAAATGTTTCTTCAGGCTGGATTTAAACTGTGCCAGTGAAGAAGCCTGGCGCACCACCAGAGGGAGCACGTTCCAAAGTCTGGGAGCAGCAAAGGCGAACGCACGCTCCCCACGAGCTTTACACCTCATTTTAGGGACTTTGAGCAATAGATGATCAGCAGACCTTAGTGACCGAGGGGGATGTAGGGGGTGAGCAGCTCTGAGAGGTATAAGGGGGCTAGACCATTCAGGGCTTTGTAAGTAAAAGTTAAAACTTTGTGTTGAATTCGAAATTGCACAGGGATCCAGTGTAGATCCGCCAGAATGGGGGTGATGTGGCAGCATCTATTAGCATTGGAGAGAAATCTGGCTGCAGCATTCTGGACTTTCTGCAGACGATTTAGGACTGATACGTTTACACCAATTAGAACCGAGTTGGAAAAATCAAGTCTGGAAGTGATAAATGCATGAATCACTGATTCTAAGTGGGGCCTCTTAAGAATGGGCTTTAGTCGGGCAAGGCGACGAAGCTGGAAGAAGCTGGATCGAACAGTGGTATTTACATGTGCACTCATTGACAAGTCGACATCCAGTTTAACCCCAAGGCTGGTCACACATGAATTAAGGTTTAGGGGGGAGAGATCAAAGGCAGCAGAAGTATGCAGATGATGTTTTGGTTTTAACAGAATGGCCTCGGTCTTACTGTCATTGAACTTCAGGAAATTGGAAGCTAACCAGGTGTTAATTTCTGAGAGACAATCTGAGAGCTGGGTAATGGAACTTAGTTGATTTAAAGCCAAATAAATTTGACAGTCATCGGCGTATATGTGATAATGTAGGCCGTGTTTAGCAATGATGTTTCCCAGTGGCAGAACATATAGAAAAGAGGAGTGGACCTAGAATAGAGCCCCGGGGAACTCCCCAGGGGAGTGGGACAAAAGGAGAGGAGCAATCGCCTATGTGGATGCTGAAGCTCCTGTCAGACAGATAGGAGTGAAACCAATTTAGCGCAGTCCCTGTGACTCCAACAAAAGATTTCAGCCTAGTTAACAGAATGTTATGGTCAACTGTATCGAATGTCGCTGATAGGTCTAGCAGCAGTAACAGAACACAGGAACCAGCATCAGTTTCTGTCAGAATGTCATTTAACACACGAATATGTGCAGAGTCGGTGCTATGATTTGGCCTAAAAGCAGACTGAAAGTGGTCGAGTAGTGCATGTTCCAGTAAATGATGTGAGAGCTGACCATGTACCACTTTTTCAATAACCTTTGATAAAAAAGGAAGTTTGGAGATTGGACGGAAACTTGCATAATCATTTAGATCCAGGCCAGGTTTTTTCAACAGGTCCCAACAGATTCTGTCTAATAGAACTGATTTTTTCCAGGAAAAAATTCTGAAAATCAGTGCAAAGTGCTATGGTTGGTGTGGAGGGGGCGGTGGATTCCTTTAGTGAAAGAACAGAGTTAATGGTACTGAACAGCTTGCGTTGATCACCACGATGCCTCTCAATGATGTTGGCAAATAATTATTTTTAGCTGATCTGACAGCTTTTTGGTAAGCTGCCAGGGAGTCTCTCAGCATTTGTTGGGAAATTTGTAGCTTGTCCTTTTTTCATTTACGTTCAAGTGTCCTACACTGGCGTCTGAGAGCATGAGTGTTGTCGTTTAAGCAGGGATCAGAGATGGTCTTCTTTTGCCTGAGTTTAAGCGGTGCAACAGAGTCAAGGGCAACAGAACAAGCCATATTGAAGGAGTCCACCAAACCATCTACCCCCACCGATGTAGATGAGGAAAAGGATGTTAAAAGGCCAGCGTCCAGGCTAGATGACAGCATAACAGAGGACGAGGGTTTGAGGTTTGAGATATTAAAAATGATTGGAAAATGATCAGAGATACAAACCTGATCCACAAATAAATCAGAAACACAGAGTCCAAAAGATAAAACTAAGTCCAGTGTGGGAGCGTTCATGGGGAGGATCTTTGACCAGCTGCCTTAGATCAAATAAATCTAAAATGTCCAAAAACTCCTTTACCAAGGGCTTTGTGGGACAGCAGACATGAATGCTAAAGTCACCAAGGATAATCCCTCTTTCATGTTTTGGGAGGAAATCAGCTAAAAAGTCTGAAAATTCATTTAGAAAGACTGAGTTATATTTAGGTGGACGATAACAGAGAGCACAGAGCACAGATGGGCAGCGGGCCGATTCAAACACTGACAGCTCAAAGCTGGAGGGAGTCACAACACCAGAGAGTGGTTTCAGAGGGAGAAAGGAGTTGTATAAAGTCAGCAAACCCCCACCACGACCAGAGGGTCTAGGCTCGTTTAAGACTAGGCACTCAGGAGGACAAAGTTCTGATAGAGGGGCCGACTCACCAGGCTGGACCCAGGTTTCAGTCATGAAGAACAGGTTTATTGACTGGTCGATGAAATAGTCTTTCAAAAAAGCCGTTTTATTCCCGATCGATCGGACATTCATGAGAGCAATGCTGAGGAGTGAAGTGGACGTCTTGGAGCCGGGTTTGGATCGCATGCCAGAGCCGATCATTTTGGGATAGCTAAGGTTAGCCAAGTTAGCCCCACTGATTCACCGCCGCCGAAAGCTGCCGTCCATGCGATCACTATCGGGGATCTTCCGACAGAGGGTTTGAATGGACTCCGCCTGCCAGTGACAGAGTTGAGGATCCGGTTGCAGAGGAATGATAGATATCAAAGATGAGGACCCTGGTGACAGCCTTCGCTTGCCCCCCCCCCACCTGCCGCGTTGGCGACGCCTCTTTCGGAACCATACTGGACGCGGGGCGGAGAGCAGAAATGCTGGGACCGTAGCAAACAGCGAGCCAAAAGATCTTCCAAACTCATGACTGTGGAACTGAAGTGATCCGAGTGTCTGCCGGAGATCGACGAGGCTAAGTCGGTCATATGAGATGACAGTACTGGATTCGGTAATCCAGCAGTTGGTAAAAACAATGAGAAGCAAAAACAGGAGCGGCAGACGAGCAGCCATTGCAGCAGGCGCCATCTTACCCAAAAGGTCCCCACTGATCTCAGAATTGTGTGTACTGAAACACTAATTTCCCGCTGGGATTAATAAAATATCTTTGATTTGAATTTTGAAGAGGTTTTGAAAGGATGATGTATATTAGTTGATTAAATAAAGAAAATGGTTGGACTTGCTATATTAAACCTCACAGCTTAATCCAGCAGTTGCTCGGGAGAATGAGAAGGTTTCAGGTTCGATCCCAGGTTTGACTAAAGAATGCTGTTGTTGTGTCCTTGAGCAAGACACATAATCCTACTGGTGGTGGTCGGAGAGAACGGTGGCACCTGTGTTCTGCAGGCCTCGCCTCTGTCAGTGCGCCCCAGGGCAGCTGTGGCTACATCGTAGCTCATCACCAGCGTGTGAATGGGTGGATAACTGATTGTGTGGTGAAGCGCCTGGGGGGGTTGTAGAACCCTTAGAGGACACTTTACAAATGCAAGCCATTTAAAATTGGTAAATGATGAGATGTTGAGGGAATAACATTCAACTTTATGTGAAAATATCACAATTTTTTTTAAGTTAAGCCATAAATTATGTTACCTTTCTTCATTTTGTCTTGTATTACATTAGGTTCAGTCTGATGTAAGGGTTAAATGTGTTCCGTCATGGCGACTGTGTGACACCAAACCTGTCAGAAATCCAAGGTAAGAACTTTGCTACGCTTTGTATCAAGCAAGAAAAAAACAATGGAGATTGAAAAGAAACACACACACACACACACACACACACAC